>JAGFPH010003344.1:8796-24153 GCA_018207615.1 Philaenus spumarius | reverse complement strand
GTGTTCAAACATAGAACAGTTACTGACAACAAAGAAAAAGGAAAGAGAGTGGAAGGGGGGCGTGGGGTACGTATTGTCATAAAGTTGACAATGGGTTTAGTAGAGGCGAGTTGGACAAAAATTCTACCTGATCGTTAAGTACAAAGCTATTTTAATTATTATGGAATTCTACCAAGTACCTTCGGTCATCACTATCAATCGTGTATAACTTATAGCTTAATTAAACCAATAACATGCTCTAATTGTGAAACACCTGCTAGATTAAACACTTTCTAAATTAAATCACTTCCAGCTGTTGTTTTTTCTAACATGCATTAGTTACCTATTTGGACAAGTTAACAAAAACTCCTCATGGCATGTTCAGCGAGGAATCGAATCAATTTAGAACTAAGTTTTAAGATGAAACCCCACTATTTCGCACCTAGGATTCCCCAGAAAATATTTGCTTCATATGCAACTATCAAATATGGACTATGTTAGAGATTGGGGCACGTTTTGAAAACTTAAAAAAATATATATTAAACATATCTCGAGTGTTATATTATTTCAAGAGTCAAAGGTTTAAAACTAAACTTTGGAAGCATTTCTGCATTTAATTCCTAACTTAAAATGAGACAAATTTTATCGAGACAGAAATTTTAAAGAGCTTGATAACACAATTTTTAGAACACATTTAAATACCGAAGTTAGGAGGTGGCTCTAACTGTGTTTAAACATGGCAAATAATAAGTCCCTAATAAATAAATAAATGTTTTATGAACAATTTCACTGTCTCATTTTGTATTAGCTTTTCCCTTTTAAGATCATCTGTGTTTTCGAATTTCTTGGTTAGGATATTATTTAAAAATCTCAAGTTATTGTTATTATTATTTTAATATTTCAAATAGCTTTACAGAAAAAGATGTAAAGTTTTATTACATTACACAAACAAATTATAAATAAAAGACATTTGGATTAGACATCTTGAACAGGCTTAAGAGTCAGTTGCATCATTACCCATTCTGTTTATGTTCTTCTAATTCACGTATGAATTGATAATAAGTTCAATCTAAATCACCTAGAAGCACCACATTAAGAAGCCAACAGACCTTATACGTACCGTTATGTTGATCCCAACCAGTCGAAGATTTTTGAAATGACTCTGTTTTCTTCTTTTTTTAAATAATGTATAGTGTGTATTTATTATTGTGTTTGTGTTAATGTACTGCAATTGAGTGTTTGTGTTAACAAGTGACAAAGGATATCCGGCTACAAAAAAGAAAAAAACAAACTTGAAAATAGGTGAAACGGCCGTCGTATTACGACAGAAAATTGAACGTTGTAGACGGTAAGGTTAAAATATAAATTTATTATATTAATAGTCGGAATAGCGACAAACATACGTTTTGAGAAACATACATTTGCAATTAAATTGAAACGTAAGTTATTCAACATAAATTCCCGCAACAAAGTTTTTGTTTTGCTTAAATGGTATTCTCCCAAGTGCATTTATTTGGTTGGTACTGTGTATAAATCATATAAACTTGTTTCACTAAATTCTGATGAAATATTTTTATAAATTTAAATTAAGCCTTGCCTACCAAACTAAGGCAATGAAACTGTTATAAATTGTATACATTTAAATACAATTAAATTTAATAAGTAATAAAAATGAAAACATAATAAGTCATTTTGAAACATAAGGACGAAGGGCGAACGGTGTTTCATTTTACCTCTAACTGTTACGTTACAAATTAATTGAAACGTTACTAACTGCTTCGTGGTTTTTGGAGGCTTCGTCCTAATTGAGTTTGTATTACCTCACTTGCAATATTCAAACTATGGTGTTTCAGTCATTAAACTATTAAAGCTATTAATGTGAAATTAACTTATTTTCAAATTACCACACAAAATACCGCCATCAACAGGATGCTTGTTTAATAACAAGCAACAATAGTAGCAAAGATACGAACGAAAGACAAATTAATATAATGCTGTTGTATACCAGCATATATAATGAAGTATTTGCTAATGACCATTTAATATATTAACATTATATTGAAATATATACAATACAAGGGAAAAGTATTTTAGTAATTATCTACTCTACTGATTAAGTTGAAACATTTACTGGTAATTGGGCTACTGAGGTCTAAGTGTTATAGACATCAGTATGATATTAAACATCACTGATAAATTATGGAATAGAATAAAATTCATTCGGATTAAAAACTGATTTAAAAAATATAAAATTAAATAAAAATATGAAATATATTTTAGTCTTTAATAAGGTTATAGTAGAAATCCAACCCAATGTGTATTGGGCTTGACTTATGAATATTTATTTTGTAGAATAATTCTATAGTACAAATAACACGTTCATGCTATTAAACGTTTTTTCGACAATATTGACACCCCAGTGATGGCCAAGCTACAACATTCAAACTTTTACCATGTCTAGCAAAGTTTTATTTGTGAGAATCTGTGAACAAATTTGATTGTATTAAGTTTTTTCAACCGACTTAGTTGAGCAAAGTCATACATATTTTATTTGTGCTAAGTTTTTTTTTTACTTTGAAATATTTATGAATATATTTTTTTTTTGTCGTCCATATTTTTGCATATAGTTAGTTTCTTTGTGGTTAATGTGTTGAGTCATTTTAGTTCACAAACAACTTGCGTACTTTACATTTTTCAATTATTATCTAAAAATAATGAACTGCTGTTGCTTTTAAATTGTTTATATATTATATTACAAACTGTTCTAATGTAAACTGTTTAATGTTAAGTCTAATGAGAATGTGTATTTAACTAATTATAACTCATGACAACGGAAAATAAACTCCCATCAAACAATCTATATTGGCTGAATAAAGATACGATTGTGTAAGGCTGTAGTGAAAAATTAAAATAGTGTTTTTATTTTTTGAGGCAGTATTAAATATGATTTGCAGGGGTGCCCAGAAGGGGGTGATACCGCGCTCAGAGGGCAATCAAAACAAATTTTGGGGATTTTTGAAACTATAAATAAATGAGACAATTTGTGAATCACAATTGAAATTTCGTGTATGTACGGTAGGATGACAATAATACATTAATATTATTGGCAAATATATTGCTATTGTAGTATACAGAACAGTAAATAATCTACTTATTTATAACTAAGATATTTTTTGTTCACTGTCGCTATAATTCTCTCGGTTTCGATAGAATATTGATGTGGTCAACCCTTTTCCTGTCTTCTGCCTCCGCGCGAACTTATAAATTCCCATTGCTTCGGTCAAGGCCATTGGTTCCAAAATAAACACAGTTGTGTGGCTTATCACCTTCCCTCCCTCCAACCCCACCTGCTGATCAGCTGTTCCATTTCCATCACAGAGTAGTGTCCTGTTGTCAGTTTAGCTTCAGTGCAGTATGCAGTTGACAAGATTATTTTGACTTAAATAATGACTCGAGCTTTGAAAAGAGCGATCAAATACAAATGCTAAGAAGTGTTATGTAACATAGTGCACCGCAACGACAAGTGGTTGGCGCATTGTAAAAAGAAACATCTTATAAGTTTAAAAACGAGTTAAAAAAAGAATTGGAAACTTTCAGTAGTCTTTACAAAGTAGCATAAAGAAGTAGACATTTCAGACATCCTTCATAAACGTAATAATTTATCAGACGGTGATATGTCATCAAGCCATGAAGAAGAGACAGTCCAAAATGAAAGAATTTCAAGCAAAAAGAAACGTGAAAATGAGAGGATAGCAGACCAGTGGATGAAACAAGGTTTTATTCGGCCTTACAATGGTCCAATATCATCATTCCCAAATTTAACTGTAATGTACAGAATTCTTCTTTATTTGGCAGTCACTAGCTGTTCTGTCGAGAGAACCATGAGTATACTGAAACTTGTAAAAAAATCGACTTCGCAGCAGTATGAGTGGTTATCTAGTCTATTAATTCTAGCCTCTGAAAAAGACATTTTCAAAGAAATTCCAAATTACATCATAATTAACCAATTTGCATTAGCAATATCAAGAAGAATACAGCACTTCTTTATTGTATAAATCATTCAAAGAATCACAGAAGTTAGGAAAAGTATAAATACTAAATTTATAGAAAACTGTACAAACAATTTCGTGTTTTACTTTTAGATTTCTAAGAAATAGCCAATGTATCGACCAAAATCAGTATTTTGGTCACCAAGATCTTCAACTTTGCTAACTTATATATTTTACCATTTTGATTGTTAATAACACCCTGTACTGTAGTTTAATTCGTTGTGTTACAATAAACTATTTCTTACTCCATTATATATTTTTTATTTAAACACTACGAAATCTCTGATTCCTGATTGGATTAGTATTGTAGATGTAGATATGTATAGTGCGCTAGGTTCTGGTCATTCATTGTCACAACACAAGAGCTGCTAAGGTTAAGGTTTATTGTTTATAAGGGGAGGGGGTATCTACATTTGGAGGGGATGGCACCATGAGGCTTGGGGGGGATGGGCACCCCTGATGATTTGTTATCCTTTTCCAACAATCTGATAATCATAGACAAATAAAACGAATACCTGGTAGTTGCTTTAACATGATATAAAACAAAATAGGTAACACGGGTTCACATATTTTTTTCTTAATATCAAAGGGTGGAGATGTAGTTATAGTAAGTTTAAGAAAAACGTGAATCACTGATGTGTGTTTACTAACGTAAACCCATTTCCCTAAACAAACGTTTTTATGTTATGAAGACAATCAATTCAAAAGTAATTTATCATGTTCTGTAAATAAGTATATTTCAATTTAAATTGCTCTCATACCAATTTGATCGCTAACTAACATATTATGATATATTCCAAATCATTGAACAAGAAATTAATGCAGATGCACTGAGCTTAAACATAGAAGTAATGTTTGTGTACACATTATAATGAAAGTGTAGTTACACGATCCCTTCCTGTTATTTGTTATTCAATATATTATCAAAATATGTAGAAAAGATTATCTATATTTTTAAAGAAAATAATAACACATTTTATAGACATCTAATAAATGGTAAAAAGAAACTAGACAAAGTCTAATCTGTTTGTCGTGTTCTCGATTACGTCCAACGATCGATTAGTAATAGTTTTAGAAAACAACGAAAGCTGGATAAAGTTTTTATGTAATTGCAACATACTTTAAGCCATTGAATATACTAACGGAACATTTTTGGAAGGTAAAGTCAGTGTGGCAGTTATCATTCCATATTTTGTTTGAAGGCAATAATAACCTTTAAACGATCTTTTAAAAAAAATTATTTTTAAACCCTAAACTTCATTACTTGTTTATTTTATACACATTAACTTAAGGTAATTTGTAATATAGAGTTTACCAAATAGGACCGAGTACTAATGGTGAAGTCAAATAAACCTTAAATATTATATTAGTTTTACTGCTTACGAAATTCGAACCATGAAGTACGTTAACTCCTGACAAATTAAATGCAGTATTTGATAAAAATCTAAAGGTATACATTTAAACAGAAAGTCTAACTGGATTTCTATGTTAAAAGTTGACAGTACAAATAATAAGAATAAACGAACCTACGTTTAAAAAAATACAAAATAACTCAAATAACACCTTTTCTTTATTTACGTAATTTTTGGACAGAAAAAACGTTCAAACTGAAAGCAACGTGTCAATAGAACATTTTTTATAACAGATTATTCAGGTAATAAAAAGCTATATATACACACATTACATGACAAACCAGTTCGTTTCACTTTATTTATTTAATCAGAATTACATTTTTGTGTATTTTTTATTTTACAAATATATTTAATACCATATCAAAGACAATAAGATGTAAACATACTGAATACGAAATCATTATTAGTCCAAGTCTGACCAATACAAATGATTTATACCTGAAAACTTATTTAAAAAGTCATTTTCGATTTTAAATGTGTAATTACATGTGTTTAATTGATTTGCCGAAGCAATATTAAAATTAATGTAATTAATTAAGGCCTACTTTTAAATAATACAACTATAAAACTCTATTTTAATAAGATTTTCATCTAAGATAGCAATTGTGGTTAATTTTATCCAGTTTAAATTTCCAAAAGCAGAATTTTTTCCAAATTAATAGACTAAAATATGAGTTAGTTTTTATTATTGTGTATTAGTATATTATCCTGAATATAATATATAAGACATGGAAACTGTATGTTATTGTTCAAACCCAACAGTAATCGTCCATTACTGTTACAATAAGTTTTATAATACAAACTCTAAAAGTTGTTTGTGTGTTTTTTTTTTAACTAATTTGTATGTGTTGCATTATGTCATTATTTACTGGTCATATACATTGTTATTATTTGTTCTGAGTTACTACATGTTAGGCGGGTAGTCGCATTAAAAACAAGAATTAAATGAAACATTGTTGTCAAAACATGTTTAGAAGATGGAATTTAATTCTGAACTTATTGTACGAATATTGGATAGTAAATTAATGTGTGTCAAATAAAATCTGTTAAAGATGAGAAAAAATTATTTGATGTTCGTTTAAACAATTTAACTATAGAGTAATGTTCTAAAAACTAGTGATTTGTATAACCTAATATTTAATTCAACTAAAACATGTTAGAACAAATAGATCTGACGAAATACGAATTAACTTATTAACAGAAGGTATCTAACTAGAATAAGTTACTGTCACAGAGTTTAGGTAATCGTATCTATTGAAGTAGCTCAGATACTTAGCTCTTACTAAATAGCAATTTTGTATACTCATGTGGTTAGCTATGTTTGGCTAAAATAAAAATATAAAATTTCATATTTATAACATAATATTGCGAAGGAAATAAATTATTTGCTAAGGCTTCTATTTTAAATTTGTGTAAATCATATTTAATTTATTTTCTTTCTTGAAATTATTTTCTACGTAGGTAGGCTAAAAAAGTTGACAAATTATATTTTATTGATCTTTTGGTTTATTGATTGTAAGTCGAGTATTATTTTAGTTTTTGAATCCTGATTTGTTTTAATCTGAATTCATTATTTTTTAAATAAAAATGTTTGTATTATATGTTATAAAATTATATCATTTTGTTTCTCTTATTTTTGTAATGTAATGCTGCTTTCATTAGTTTAAACCATGTTTAATCTAACAATGTTCCAAATATAACTAATTTAATCCCAACTCCAGTGTATATATTGTCTAATAATCTTTAAAGTTATAAACAATATTTATAGTAGCAATTTACTTATACCTTATAGCATTCCCTATTGTAATAATTAGTCAAATACAGTTTAATTAAAATAATTAAAGGTTTGAATATGCAGGAATGGTTGCATGATAGTGATAAACCTATTGCATAACTCAATCTGAAAAATTAATAAAACCGTAATACCGGTACTTTAATAATTAAATGAGGAGTATTGTTACAATAGATTAGATATAATGCTATTTTACCGACTTTAGTGAATTTTATATCTTTAGTCATAGTAAAACGTGGTTTTCGTAGGCAATCCTGGAAAGTGTTAACACGATATGGAGTTTTTTACTAATGGGTTTTTCATTGCCGTTACAGATTATGTTATTTTGGAAATTTGAAAATAGCTTAATTGTACCTATATTTTAACTGCCTTTCTAATATTTAGTGATAGTTTGGAATAGATCTGAACATACATGGGTGTTATTAACAATGCAATTTAATTTCAATATGAAATTTCTTCTCTAATTGATATAATAAATAAAGTCATTGAAATAAGTCTAGTTTTAAATTAGTCCCGAATCAATTTGTTTTAACAATTTCCAACAATGCATCGTGTAAACAGATGTGTCAGTCACGCGTGGTTGTTTCGTCGCTGGTTACGTTTTGGAAATACGTGACATGATATATAAACTGTTCACGATTCTTCTGTCCCCAAAAAGCGTTCATTGTCTTTTCGTTTGCTAAATAGGATCTTTTTGTTTACACAAATTTGTATTCTTAGTACGGCTAAAATTGAAGTTTGTCTCGCAAATTTAAGTTTGTCCCTTATTGTAAGTTGAAGCGTCACAATGTATTTACAATATTTATTTCTGTATTGTAAAAAACGTAAATTTTGTCAACATTAATCCACTAGGAAACAACTTTGTTAAGTTTTATAATAGCTGGAAGAAGTTGCCTAGTTAATTGTAAACGTGTTTACCTTCTAAATCCATTACAATAATTTTAATATAAAACAAAATATACATCTGATGTAATTCCTTCAGTTATTATGAACGCAATACACAATTTAAACGAATAAATAGAAATGCTCTATGCAAGTTATGCTGCATTTATTCTGTAGACATTTCCATTTTTATACAATTCTATAAAGATTATGAATCCCACAATACTGTTTATTTAAAGCGTTATATCCTCTCATTTAAAATAATGTAAATTTTGCATCTTAGAAGCTGATAATATTCGTGCTGTGAATATGAAACGAAAACGTCATCTCGCATATTTAAATGAAGGCAGAAATCCAATAAGCTCCATTTCTACTTTGTAAAATGGTTATTGCATATATATTGTAGGTATTTGGATATATAAATATCTGCGACATAGAAAATGTAGCATTGGTTCCTTTTTTAACTTATTTAGTCAGAAGAATGTCCTTTAATACACTACTTTATGTTAATCGAAGTTACAAAATAGACTATTTAGTAATTATTATTATTGATTTGTAAGATTTTTAAAGATAGTTGACATCCATCTTCTCTAAATGCAAGGTTATGACAGATTATAAAATCCAGACTATACAATGTGTTTTAATTCAATGACGCAAAATTTATGTACTTCTATTTATATATAAAAAATTTTCCCCATAGTTGGTAGATTTTTTATAAATAACATAGTAAATTAACATTTTTCTTCTATAAAATACAAATAAATAACTAGTGGAAATGGCAATGTTTAGCCATTGCTTCATTTAATTTTAAGGGTGGTAATCCCATTTCATCAATTTAACTTAAGTAATCAAATGTTTTTTTATATCAATAGGAATAATACTATACAATTTTAAATTTGTAGTTTGTTTGAATATAGTGCAATTTATTTTTGTTGTATAGGGGTAGCTACCCCCATTTAAATCTTTTTGTTTGTAGAGACCCTTTATTCTAAAAATGTCCTGGTACTAATATGTGTAAATTGTGAAATTTTAGTAAAATTAGTTGAGTAGTTTTTGAGAATGTATAAAAAGAATAGGATTATTATTTAGTTTTATTCCATTTCATCCTTTTGACGTAAGTAATTAAATTGAAAGTAGTTTTGTTTGTCCCTTAAAAATTATATTACATAATTTTAGCTTTATAGCTTGTAGAAAGTTAGTTTACTTTATATTTATTGTACAGGGGTAGCAACCACATTTCAATCCCTTCCAATTGTGAATCTAAACCATCCAGGTATTCACTCAAACACACACTCACGCAAAATTTAATCCAAATTGGTAAAGCTGTTTAGGAGGACTTCAGTGACATACACGCGTACAGAAGAATTATATATAAATATAAGTATTATCATTTTATCACTAATAATAATTTATTTGAGTTGAATTATACTTTTATGACACATTTTAATTTTTAGAAATTCCGTGGATTTTTATTGAAATATAGACAGTATTATGACAGTAATTTGGGAGAGGCAGCATCTAGTTGTAACTTTTATCATAGTTGCGCTGGTTCATACAGAGACAGGTATTGCCATTCGATTACGTGCACTAAGCTGTTTCCTTCAATTAAAAAATAAAGGTAATAAGACAAATAAAAAAGTAATTTGTTTAAAAGAATAAAATATTGTAATTTAATGATTCCATTCTAATAAACCAAATGTCAGAAAATAAAGCGGTAATAGAAATTCGTTTTAATACCTGTATATATGTAAACAAAATGTTAATACTGTTCCACTTAGATGTTTAAACTTCAGTTATCATAATGTTATCAATTCTTACATTCAAATCCTTTTCTTGTTTTACTAAGTCCCACTATTAATATGATAAACTTGTATGTACGGAAGAAACAGACCAAGAAACAGTCAATAACATAGCCAATTAATTTCATTTTTTATTAGACTTTGCTCGTATCGCAATTCTAGCAGAAATTCAAGATTTGCTTAAATGTATGTTTATTTGTAAAAAGTGTAAATTTATTTAAAATAAACGTTACTATCAATAAGTTAACTACATTTTTTATCTGCAGATGCATTTAAATAGATATTTTTAAATTTTAATATGTATTTGGTAAAGGTTATAACAAGCAACTTTTGAGTAGCCCTAATATATTTTCCACTTTACAAAGAAAATTGTATATATCACATTTGTTATGCATATAAAATGATTGTGGAGACAAAAAAGTAGCATTACCTAATTCTAGGTTAGGAATAGTAATTCTGTGTTTATATTTGACAGAAATAAGATTTTAGTAATATAGTTTAGGTCAACTCAAACATTGTTAACCGATTATTTGTTGATATTACTGAATTGAATTAATGCATACAGTATCACTTTTTTTAACCAGGATGTTTGTTCATTTTCTATTTTGCGTATTTAAAATCTCTGCTTATTGTACTTGTATTTAATAATATATGATGTATTTAATCTCTGTGAATAGAGAATTTGAAACTAAATTATGTTTTTTACTAATAGTAACATTGAAAAAGGCCACTTTGAAGAATATACTTAAATAACACGTAACTGCTAAACAAAGCGAAACCATTATACAATACTGTACTATCAAATTCACTGTCATCGAAAAATAATGCCCATATATAAGATCAAAACTTTAAGGAAGAGAATATAGTGGATATTGTGCTGTTTTCTAGGTAAACTGGTCCATGCCTACAATCTCAGTTGTGACGTCGAAATTTACCTTTAATGGGTGTGTTAGCCGCTCTTAACTGCAAAATAAAATGGAAAAACAACTGTAAATTTAGTACATCTCAAACAAAGTATTATTGCTGCCATTACAACTGGCACTCTGAATTACGAATACATAATTTACTTAATTCCACAAAGCAAATATTGAAATAGATTGAGGTATGTAAAACTAAATTCCAGGAACCAAAACTCCTTTTTATTTCCACAATACGTAAATAACTGTTTTTAACCCTTAGTTAATATCGTCGAGAAAAAAACATAATTACTATCGAACATCAGGCACCTGTTTTACTAACTCCATATTTTGTAATTATTTTGTAATATACTCACACCTCAAATATTTTATTACCATTTGTAGGCTATTAAAAGGTATTTAAATAATAATATAATAGAATGTAAGGATGTTTATTATTGTTATTTTTAATTTATATAAAACATTACACTTTTTTGTAATGTATTTTTATAGAGGTTTTTTATTTAGATTTTGAAATCCATAAAACCAAATTACATGTATTTACTTCTTTTGATACGTCTAAAAATGCATTGAAGTAAACATCCTCTTAAAAAAATAATTATCAAATCGAGTCCATTATGTTCAAAAAGTCCAATCAATTTGAGATTTACATTGTACAAAAAAAAGTGTCATAACTACTATCGTGACGTCTGCCAGACGCCTTTTTTATTTTATTAGATTTGTATGCTTCTAAGTTCAAATAATTTTTATTCTGTGCCTGGTCATTCATAAATAGCAGATGAAATGTATTTTTATTGATTTTACATTTCAATAATAGACTTCATTTATACATTTTTTGACGCAGATTCATTATTTGCCTTGAAAACAGATGCATAAATAAGCAGGCCAATCAAAGCATTCAACTCGACCACATTGGTGTCTTGTATAAAGGACAAATTCTTGTTCGTGTACTTTTCTCGAAGTTCAGCAATTTTGACATTCGTCCAATGTAAAATTTCTTGGATCACATTGTCTGAAAATATAAGTTTAAAAACTTCTAGCGGACTCGGATTGTCACACAAACTTTTAGCTTTAGCTTTTAAATTTGGGACTTTCATAATAATATTATGAGCTCTCTATCTTACGTTTTGGGGTGGGGGCTTTTTACTCCACCTCAACCTTGGCCTGATTTTTATCGTTTTCCCATAATATTAATTCTCCCTTGTGATCGTAGGTAACGATCCAGCTCCTCCAACAACACTTTCAATTACATCATCTAATTGTCTATAAGTATTTTCGTTTAGAGGAGGAACATCAGTGTCCATTCCTTCAGAATGATCTACGTTATTCCTAATTTCTTCAGTTTCAAAATTAGCATGTTCTTCCTGAGAGTCATCATTTTGAAGGACGGTTGGGCCACGTTGTTGTATTTCTTCATCATCACTCATTTTCTGCTCGCTCTCTGTGTCATGATCACTTTCTTCAAAGTCAG
The DNA here is from genome assembly GCA_018207615.1 of Philaenus spumarius. NCBI lineage: Eukaryota > Metazoa > Arthropoda > Insecta > Hemiptera > Aphrophoridae > Philaenus > Philaenus spumarius. Next base: position 11,852 of record JAGFPH010003344.1, on the reverse strand, counting down.
GATCTATATGAGAATCGTCACTATTAAAGTCTAATACGAATTCGTCATCAATATACTCGTTGAACATATTCTAAACAGATTCCTCGTAGTATTTGTCAGTAGGCCTAATATTTACATTGGTTCTCAACTGCCTCGTAGATCCTGTACGACCACTAGAAGTAGAAGGTTCATCCAGTTTCTGTTGGCTGTCCATGGTAGAATAAGAGAAACTGTTTTTATTCACAGGAAAATCTAGCAGTTTTTAACAAATATACAAAAATACTATTGAGCGTCTGTGAGACACAATGTTAAATATAAAATCACTTTTACACTATCGAACGTCTGTGATATGCACCTTGTTAATAATAAAGTGACGTAAGTACAGTACGATTTTTTTAACCGTGCCCTCGGCTCGGCTAGCGCTCGGTGGGCTAGCGGTATAGCGAGGAGGGATTGTAAAGGCAGTTCCACAAATTTCGAATAAACAAAAATGATTGAATAATTATTAGAATAAAATTATTGAAATAAAAACCTTAATCTCTGTTCTTGTTTTAAATGAACTGAACTAGTGTATAATAATCAATGATAATGTAATAAGTATAATATACAATATTTTATAATGTTTATAAAATGAGAACGAACTCCGTCAACGGTAACACGGCCTGGCGGCACGGCCCGGCCAGGTGTAGTTTTAATTGAAACGCACACATTATACCGCTGTACCGAGCAAACCGTAAGTCAAACGAAAAAATGTTTCAAATAAAATATTTAATTTGGACCTTTATCTAAAACTTTCTCGCGAACACTTTGTCTCTGACCAACAAATAAAAAACGTTCCAGCGGTGTGAAAATTTCATGTCATTATTAAAGTACACTGTTGTAATATTGATTTTTAAAATATGAAATAGGTTTTGTAATTGATTTTCTTTTTCATCATACGAATCGTATAGTTCTTATCTGCGTATCCGTGAAAGTTTTATAATTTTACATCACTTCTAAGTGTATTAAATGACCGTGTTATTGAAGCTCGGTTTTCGCTGTTTCACGCCGCTCGGCTTAGTTTCGTGGAGGAAACTAGAGTAGACAGAGCGATTTCTAACGTTATCTTGTTGAGGTTAGTACAATCTTAGCCGAGGGCACGGTTAAAAAATCATACTGTACTATCGCCGCGTCTCTCGGGATTCTAGGACGAAAACTAACAAACAATAAATTGTCTCCGTGAAGGTCACGACTCAACTGAAAGGTACCGGGCCGGACCGGTTTCTAGGAGTAGGGGTAGAGGGGGGAAGAGCAGGAGTGAAATTTTATTGGCGTCTGACAGACGCTCGATAGTAACTAAGGGTTAAATACTCTGTATACTAAACAGATTAATTTCAAGATATGTGTTTGAATAATTTGCTTATTCTCGAGCGGTCCTAAAATATTAATTATTTTTATATTAAACTTATTTGATTCTGTTATGTAATTATTGAGTTGAAATTCTCCTTGCTATCTTGAAACTGTAATGATGAGACAAGGAAATAAACTTGTACATTATATTACCTACAAATATTACCTACAAATAATTGTATTACAAAATGTATAAAACATTGCAGTTCATACAGTTAACTGATTGTCCTTAGTATTTTACCAATAAAGCAATAATAGAACACACAAGATGTGTAGGAAGAACATGGTGTAGAAGGTGACAGACGAGCAGAAATTTTAGCAAACATTTGATAAATCAAACAAAATTTAAAACCTCCTTAAAGTATGAAATGTTGAAGAGTTATAATAATAATAATAATAAAAGTCTTTATTTAGTGAGGCGAAGTTAGGATCATTGGGTAGTTTACACTTCCACTTCACATGGAATTTACAAATACATAAATACATACAAATTCATATTACAAATACAAATCAAAACATAATGTATAAAACTGAAAATATACACATTTATCTCCTAAGTAAATAATAATATTATTTATAATCCTAGAGGCTTAAAGATAGATTTATTACTCAACAACAAAAATATGTAAACTGCCAGATATATTTTATTTTAAAAACATATTTCCTCATGTAAAATAATATTTCTTTGCACAAGAAAAATGACTTTGTATAAAATAAACGGTAGCCTACCAGGAACTGGCACATACTTTCTCACAAACATATTTAAATTATTAAACAGATTCACGGTGACTTGTAGGGTGGGGTAGGAGAGGTGATTTTGTATTAAAGTTGTTTTCCCATAAAAATCCATAAAATAACGGAAAACCCAACTTTTCTTAAAAACGGCTCGAACGATTTTGATTAAAATTTTACAGTTTATAGTACTTTAGGTCCCTAATAAACTATAATTTTAATCAAAATCGTTAGAGCCGTTTTTGAGAAAAGTAGATTTTTCCGTTATTTTAAGGGTTTTTATGGGAAAATTACCCTTAAAAATAAAAAATTAACAAAAATGAAAAAACGCCTGGAGATACCGTGGATTAGTACCTCCATACCAAATTTCATCAAAATCGGACGACTGGTTTAGGCTCTAGGTCTGATAACATCCACACAGACACACATATAGACAAACACACAGACATTACTCCGAAAACCACTTTTTTAGGTTCAGGGGGACCCAAAACGGATATTTCCACCAAAAACTCAAACTCGGAAATTTTTACGAATACAATACTTTCTCCATATACTATGGTATAGGGGGAGAAAGTAAAAACCTTCATTAAAATCCAAGATAATTTTAGCACTTAAGTATATATACATATCTATATTATAAATATGGAGTCACCAACAGTGAACTAATATTTCAATTATATTGACTATCAAATAAAATTTTATATAATTTGCGCTCTACTGGAAATATAAAAATTTAATATCCTTTTAGATACTACATCATAGTTAGTATTATTTTTTTATTTTCTCCTTTAAATTCATGTATGGTATAAAAGTCATAATAAATAATACAGCTAACCAGAAAACACAACCATTTAAAAGATTAGTTTTAAAGGTAAGGAAATCTCCTAAGAATCAAAAACAATAATAACATTTTAATCATAATTGAATTGAATAGTATAGTGAAACGAAACCAGTTT
>JAGFPH010003343.1:132880-151113 GCA_018207615.1 Philaenus spumarius | reverse complement strand
AGTACATAGTCCAAAGCAGCAAGGTCAAGGTGTTTCCCCTGCGAGCGCAACGAAGAAGCGCGTGAGCCGGAGCTGGAAGTCGATGTGCAAATATATACAGCAGCTATTAAGCGCCTTCGTGAGTAGACCAATTTCCAAAGTCAAATACTTCCTCCTCTACACCCACCATTTGGTAATTCCTTGACTGAACTATAAAGGGATATTACTTTGATCGGATTTGACGGATGTAATAAGTGGAACGGTCGATGTAGTTCGCATACCCGCCGACAGATGCAATCTATTATAAAATCATTAATATTATCACGTCCAATAAATACTTGGGATAGTGAATAAAGCTGGAAATAGTAAATACGGATATTCTTAGAAATGTTATTGTCCACGCTTAGAGGACGTTCAAAGTGGGGCATTCGTGCACTGTTAACGTTATGGCGTGCATTAGGTCATGCAGTCGTTACGACTGTTCCTCCATTTTATTTTACCCCCTTTTGAAAAGTATTTTAAAGCAGAGCTTAAAAATGATGAACGGAGGCGTTTTTTTAATTCTTCCCTAAAATCCATTCGGCTTGGTTTCAGGCGCACGTTAAATTCATATCAACTCCCGTAAACTAGGAGTTAAAGAAAGTGTTTGCCCCCATGCTACAAGTGCAATTATAAAAATAATTCGGCCACGCAGCTGAATCCCTGACGTGAGTTGAGCAAATTTCCATTTATATATTTTAGGTTTAGGCAAATTTTAGGTTTATATATTTCAACCAACAATTTGTGAATTTAATATATTTATGATGGCGTTGAACAACTGCCTCTGTGTACGAAATATATTAGTATAATTTCTTTGCACCTAAGCCTCAGCTTCGACTCACGCGCTCCTTCGTTCCACTCGCAGCGGGAAAATTGCTTTGCGAGTTTCGGCCATCGACCTTTCGGCCTCGGATCAGATGATGTCCCGCGGTAAAATCCACCACTTGGATTTGAACAGGATACTTTTATGGTATTTTAAGTTTAGATCGATTTTGGGGGAACCAGGCGAACTATAAGGTCGTGTAAAAAACAAAATGTGCAGAAAATATCCTCCATTAATTTTTTTTCGATAAAACTATAAAAAGGTTTAAAATCTTGTAGGAAAAATCTCAAAAACCGGCGAAAAACTTGCTTCCGGTAGTTGGATTTTTTTTGCTAACGAACTCGTCTGAGCGACGTAGACAACCAACGTGTGTACCAAATTTGGACCAAATCGAAATTAAAATGCTTCCGCTAGAGTGCGAACACATAGGCAGAAATACATAGCCTATATAATGTTTAAAGACATACCAAAACGTTTTCTGGGGTCCATGATCGGTGCTCATTTACCACTCCCGACCTTAGGTTTCACCATAAGGGTCCCTGGAATAGCTCATCTTTATTATGGAAATTCACTAAAAAAAATAATTATTAGGCCTACGAACATAATTTTAGCGAATTTCTATAGGAAAGATGATCTATTGCAGTGACTCTTTTATGGTGAGACCTAAGGTCCAATCATGGTGCCCTAAACACATATAGGCCCATATATAAAATTATATATATACCAGGTGTCTTAAAAGTCCCACCCTCCCCCTTTAACTTTTGTGTTTGTTAAAACAAACAAATATCCTTTGGGGAACGATACTAACTTAGCCCAAAGTATGTTTTGAAGCAGTCGGAAATTTTGAGTGTCCCCTAAAAATGGGGGATTTTGGGGGCAACTCATAATTTTTAAATGGGAAGTATGGTCACGTGATATCTCATTTTAAAGATCTATTTAAGACTAGGAAAATCACATAAATAAAATAAAAATCTGACCACCCAAAAGAAAATGGCGGCCCTAAACGTGTTGAAAGCGGAAAAACTTGCAGTGGAAAAAATCTCGACCTTGCGGCTTCGCAAGGACTACTTCGCGAGTTTGCATATCGGCCGAAGTCGGCCTCGGAGCTGAAACTCTATGCTCGTGGATTTGAACCGAGTACTTTTAAGGTACTTTACGTTTTGAGAATTTTGGGGAAACCGGAACAGTTTTTATAAGGTAGCATAAAAAAAAAATTCATGCAGAATAATCTTTTACATTTATTTGTTTACATAAAACGCCAAGACGACTATTTTGTACGATAAATAAAAAAAAATTTATTCCGGTCGAAAAATTGCTTCCGGTTGTTGGATTTTTAAATGAGGTAATTTTCCTTCAGTTTTTTAAATTAGGTAAAAGCAAACAAAAGACTTACTGTATTACAAGTCTGGTGTTACATATTATAATGTTTCCTTTAGTTGGTAATATCAAAATTTGTTTGAAATGTTGACGATTGATTATGAGCGAATTTCCATAGGACAAATGAGCTATTGCAGTGGCCCTTATGATAAGACCCAAGGTCGGGAGTAGCAAAGGAACACCGATCATGGTCCCCAGAACACGTTTTGGGGTGTCATTAAAAATCATATATATATATATGTATGTATATATGTGTTCGCACTCTAGCGGCTGCATTTTAAGTCCGATATGGTTCAAATTTGGTACACATGTTGGTTGTCTACGTCGCTCGGACGAGTTCGTTAGCCAAAAAAATCCAACAAGGAAGCACGTGTTTGATCCGAAGTAACTATTTTTTTAGATTTTTTCTACGAGAATGAATTTTTTTTAGAGTTGTTTCTACAAATATAAATTTTTACGCGACCTTATAGCTCGCTTGGTTCTCCAAAAATCGATCAAAACTTAAAATACCATAAAAGTAGCCCGGTTCAAAGCCATTTGGTAGATTTTACCGTGGAGTTGGCGTGCGAAGCACGCAATGCATTGTGTGTCGAAGATACTCCCAATATGCGGAATGGCGTGCGAAGCACGCAATGCTTTGTGTATTGAAAATACTACCAATATGCGGAATGGCGTGCGAAACATTTTGCAGCTATTCAGCACCGTCGTGAATACACCTATTTCCCAAATTGTTGGTTGAAACCCTAAAACATAGGACTATAAACTTAATTTTGGAAATTTGCTCAACTCACGTCAGCGGTTCAGCTGCGTGGTCGAATTATTTAAATATTAACGGCGTAATTACAACGCATGCCGCAATTAGAATTATTGGGGATGGATGTGTCTATTTCTATCTCTGTCTTACATTAGCTATGTGTAGGTCAGCGCACAATCGTCATTTCCCACAGACACAATAATCTGTTGGCTTCACTATGGGTCGCCGCCGGGGTTGGTAAGCGAAGCGGGCAGGGGCGGAGCCTCTTGTGGTATATAATATAATATAATTAAAAAAATATTGTTTGATGTATTCATTTTGAAAAATTTTCGGATGAAACTAGATAGAGGCAAATGTTTACGTGAATGGGTGAACTGCGAGGACGCTTTGGGACGACTATTCGGCATGCCGTTACTTATATAATGAGAAGTCTGTTGACAATTGATTATTAACTGGTTATCTGGTAACCGGAAACAGTATGAAAGCGTTATCTAGACCGGAAACGCTAAAGAAGGTCATTATCATGTCTGGCGCCTTCTTCCCTCTTCAACCCATTGTAAAGTTGAGCATTTTTGTTTTCCATGTTCGTAATAACACTAAAAGCATTGAAACAGTGTTTTTATTAGCGAATTTCAATAGGAAAGATGAGCTATTTCAGAGCCCCGTAAGGTGAAAACTAAGGTCGGAAGTAGTAAATAAGCACCGATATTGGTCCCCAGAACACGTTCCTTTAACCCCCTTTATTATTTTTGTTATTGAAAATAAGGTAACAAAACTTTGTACATATCTTATGTTGCATAACAGGACAAATGTTTTGATATATCTGAACCTTTATGATTTTGGGGGGCTTGAGGGGGTAGGGGGTAAACAATTTCATATATAAAGTTACGCCATGAAATACACCATTGAAACGCTTTGTAAAAGAGAAACAAAATGCCACAAACTAGAGCTTAGTATCTTGCTTCGTTTCAAAGTAATGGACAATCAAAGTTCTGGAATATCATAATATCAAAACAGGTAATTATTAATGTGTTAATATTAGGCATAAGTAGGTTGTATGTTATTTGATTGTCCATTACGTTGAAATGAAGTAAGGTACATTGTGTTTTCTTTCAATAAGTTTTTCACTGGTGCAATTACATGATCTACCTTTATATTTGAAATTATTAACCCCCCCTCTTGCTCCCCTAAGCCCCCAAAATCATAGAGGGTCAGATATGTAAAAATGTGTTTCCTGTTATCAACACAAGATGTACACAAAGTTTTGTTTATAAAATTCTTCAAAGTCGATTTTAAACTATTAAACCATCAAAGTTGGTGTTCGTATTGTCTCCACAAAATGTTTATCGTCAGAGGTTTCACTTTATCGTGTCGTATTTCGTTTAATCGAGCTAAATAAAACAAATATAGATAAAATCTATTGAAACTGAATTCCGGGACTGTTGAGCCCACTTTTCGGGACACCGTATCTTACTGGACTTTGGGTTGATACAACCTTGCTTTGTTATTCATAACTGTGCATGTTTGTCGACACCTAATAGTAAAAAGTCCAGTACTTGGGAATTCCAGAGGGCTTACTTAGCTTTACTGTTTTTATACTAATTACTATGTTTTATAACTAAGATTGAGTGATCTACTGGATTGAACCCTTGTAAAAAATAACAGATGTAGGTCTTTAACATTTCAATGTTATTTAAATGGGAAAAATGTTTCACTTTTATTGGCCATTGTGTTGGATAGAGTCAACATACAGACTTGCGCTTTGCGCCAATCTTCTTCTTTTATCAAGGCCTGTAAAATGAGGTGTCACTCAAAAGGGGTTCTCATTTAAAATTTTCGACTTATTCCCAAAATACCCCATTTTTGGGGGAGGGGTTGAAATTTACGACACACCAAAAAACTCCATTTTTGTGCATGTTAACAATTCCCAAAGCAAATCTGTCTATTTCCATTAATACAAAAATAATAGGGGGGAGGGACTTTTAAGACACCTGGTATATGTAATGTTTAATGACACTCCAAATGTTGTACACAGAATCTCCTTGTGTATCGCTGCAAATCCACTTTGAGCATAGTTAAATTACTCAACAAACTTATTGCACTGCCATCCTAGATTGTATGGCACACGTGTCTAGACATAGTTATAAGGCTTTAGTCGATAAGATATCTGTCGACTCATGTCAGGTTTGATGTGTCATACATCTGTACCGTAGGCGGTTGGTATAAACATAACCTCAAAGTGCGAAAACAGCTGACGAGTCAAATCACATGTTCGTTTAATCACATGGATGATTAAGCCATGTTGGATTAGATATCATTGTTCTAATGAGTAATGAAGCTTTTTATCCAGACCCAGCCACCATCTTGGATTTCAACTCCCATAAGAGCAATGTTAAACGCGTAACAATACTACTGGAGTAATAATGATCGGAAAATTATTATGAATATGTAATTTAAAAGGTTAGGACAGTCCGAAGGTAGATATAATTTAGTTTCCTAAATTTGTTCTTAACTAAACTTGAACTAACTAAAATTCAAAGTTGCGATTTTTTTCTCATTTAATAACGCAAATATCAAAAGTGTAAAAAGCTCACCACGTTCAAAGTGTAAATATCTTCCAAATAAAAATAATTTCAACACAGTGGGATAATTTATGACGAAAAATCGGCTTTATTGTGGAAGCATGTACGCGCCGAATTTGTATTTCTAATCGAGTGTTTAGCCTGCACTCTGGTGGTTATCACATCAACTTGTAGCTCGGAGGAATGCTAGAGAAATAATATATCCGTTATTATTGAAGGTGTGAGAAAAAGCCGTGTTTAATAACACAAATTCACATGCATTGTCACGCATGCGCATTTCAGTACGTTTACAGTTAGATTTTTTAACATCTCAGAATTATCTATGTTTATAACGTCAGCGAACGCTACGGAAGTAAAATCCACTATCCTAAATCTAAAAAATAAAAAGTCCACCGACTTTGATAAAATAACAGTAATGCTGTTGATGCACATAGCTGACATAACGGCGCCGATATTAGCCGACATTATTAACCTAAGTTTTAGTACCGGTGTTTTCCCGAAGCCGTTAAAACAGGCTAGCGTAATTCCTATTTTTAAGAAGGGAAACTTAGAGGAGCCGGGTAATTACAGACCGATCACCTTATTGTCTGTGTTTTCAAAAGTCATTGAGAAAACGATGAAAGTAAAACTTTTACATTTTCTAAACAAAACAAAATTTACATAAATACCTTAATTCCTTGTACTGCTCGCAGTCCTATTGCGATCACTCTCTATTCGGTGAAGTACGTTTCGCCTATTTTTTCAGGCATTTTCAAACCGTTTATAAACAAATTTTGAAAATGATTTGCATTTGTTTAATGCGCGTCAAAAAAACTATAAATTATACACTCCACAAACATTAACACAAGACACAAACACACGTAATGGGGCATGAATATGCCGATGTAGTTTATTTTTAAATGCAACTCGCCCACGTGCACCCTGGCCCGTCCTTGTCTCAGTACTCGTGTGCGTGTGCACTCAGTGCACCCTGGCCCGTCCTTGTCTCAGTACTCGTGTGCGTGTGCACTCAGTGCACCCTGGCCCGTCCTTGTCTCAGTACTCGTGTGCGTGTGCACTTAGTACAGGGTGCACGTGTGCGAGTTGCGTTTAAAAATAAACTACATCGGCATATTCATGCCCCATTACGTGTGTTTGTGTTTTGTGTTAATGTTTGTGGAGTGTTTGTGTATAATTTATAGTTTTTTTGACGCGCATTAAACAAATGCAAATCATTTAAAAATTTGTTTTAAACGGTTTGAAAATGCCTGAAAAAATAGGCGAAACGTACTTCATCGTATAAACAGTGATCAAAACAGGACTGCGAGCAGTACAAGGAATTAAGGTATTTATGTAAATATATCCAGTCCAGTAAGGCAAAAAACAAAAATAAATCATGAAAACAACATTCTTTAGCCAAAGTGACTGACTTCGTGGGCAGAGTTTACATGGCGATGAATGGTGATTTCAAAACGTCTGGTATGTTTGTCGACTTTTCTAAAGCTTTTGACCTGGTTGACCATAACATTCTTTTGTTTAAAATGGAGGCGGCCGGAGTGAAAGGAGTTGCTCTGGACTGGTTTGCGAGTTATCTCAGGGGTAGGGTACAGCGTGTAAGGGTTGGAGATAGTCTGAGCGGCGAAAGGTAAGTCTCTACGGGCGTTCCACAAGGTTCGGTTTTATCTGCGGTTTTATTTCTAATATTTATTAACGACCTTTTACTGCAACATTTTCGTGGAATAATAACAGCCTTTGCTGATGACATTGCTCTGCAGTATGTAGGTAACTCTTGGAAAGCAATCCAGGAACATGTTAACTTAGATTTAAGATTGTTGAATCAGTGGTGCGTCTTAAATTGTATGGTTGTAAATGCGGAAACGACCAAGGTAGTTAACTTTGGGTATAGAGGACACAGGTATCCGGAGAGTTTTGTTTTGCACCATCATTCGTGTACTTGGGTTACGGGATGCGTCTGTCCGTCTGTCGGGCAATCTGATGAAATCAAATATTTTGGTATCACTCTCGACAATAAATTAACATGGAAATCACACATAACTAATATTAAAAATGAACTCAGTAGAAGTATCAGGAAATTTTATTTTCTTAGGAATATTTCTGATGGTGACTTGATGAAAACACTCTATTACGCTTTAATACACTCTCGTTTACACTATGGTATAGAGTGTTGGGGTGGAGCACCAATCACAACTTTAAAGCCACTAATTTCAACCCAAAAATGTTTTATCCGGATTCTTTCATTTAGTAGGTAACAGGTTCTCTTCATCTTTCCCTCTCTTTGCCAGATATAAAATACTCCCCCTAAGACATATTTTTGTGTATAAGGTTCTAAGAACTTTTTATAAAAGAAGTGGTAATAATGCAACCGAGCAATATTACAGAACTAGATGTCATGCACTAGGTTTTGTCAGAAGACCTGGTTCCGAAGTTCTTTTCTGTTTGTCGGTCCCAAAAGTATTTAACCACCTTCCGCTTCAGCTGAAGCAAATTAGTAAATTGTATAATTTCCTGATTAGCTGTTTACGTTTAGTAACCTTGAAGATTTACCAAGAGTGTAAGAATGATGAGGAGGAACGGGACGGATCTCTTTGTTGATGCTTTTGTGGGGTTGAGGAGGATTCTGACCTTGGTCTTCTTCTCATATATGCGTGGCACCTTATCTGTATTTTTGTCTTTGCCTTGTAAAATTGTATTCTTATTTTAGTTTATGTCAAAATGTTAATTTTATTACTGGTATTATGTTTTTATTGGAAGTAGTGATACAGCGAATCACACACAGCTGCATTGGCACCGGCGTAATTGGTTGATATTGGAGGACTGACTAATATATTTTGTAATTTATATGTTTTTGTTTTGTTTTTTGCTTTTTATTACAAACCAATTACTTAAAACTGGTTGTGGTAATGGGTATAATTTTCAAGAATGTAAGGATAATTGTAATACAAGATCTGGAAATAAAATTATTGTTATTATTATTTACATGAGTTTAGCACCTTAATGAAGTTACCCTATATTTGGTAGCGGAAGAATGACACGCACACAAACTCAATGCTAGTAGTGTACAGCTCTGCCATTTGGAGAGCTGCGATAAGTCAGAAATATTGTTCACTCCTGCCGAGCCTCAAAGTGCTATTTAAAAGGTTTTAAACTTTATGCTTTAAAAATACCTTTAGGCGGGCGCGCACTCTGCTGGACCGGCACGGAGAAGTCTAACAAATAATATGATTCCTTCTTGTACGTTACGCCAAGAATACAGAACAAGTAAAACCCTATCACGTGTTATTCAATATGAAAATAAATGCCAGTGCTGCAAAATGGAAACAGGAAACATCTTTGAATTCCACTAATTTAGCCCACCGATCCAATGAGGCAGCTGCTAGTCAATCCGCCAAAGAATGTCCGCAGGAAATGAATCATCCTATACAGTTTGCTGTGACTGTCGATAGCACGTTCTGTGATTCACACAAACTTCCCGCCTCGTGACGTCACTGGTCCGACACGAACAAGCTTGCCGACACGTTTACCGCGCTCGCATTCTTATCTAAATAATAGCACAACGGTTGTGTCTGTCTTGGCCTCATAAACAACTTTCGTGATGCAATTTTATAAATTCAGAATATACAGCGTGCGTACAAAATACTGTCCCAAATTTCAGCAGGCATTTTTTTATAGCGCGAAAATAAGAAAAAAAGTTCCAATGAACATAGGTCCGGAAATGCTTGGTTTTCGAATTACTAAATACTGCACTTAATATCATTGGAAAAGACAAGATATTGACCTCGTATCCTTTTACCCGTAAAAAAACCAGAACGCTCTTTTGTACACATTCAAAATGGCAGCCATTTGTCACGTCAAATATCTCTAAAACGCAAACTTTACAAACAAAATTCAGAAATTTAAAAAGTTAATTTATTAATAACAAACAAAACAACAAACTCAAAACACAATGTCTTTCTGTACTATTATCGTTGTTTCTGTAGGCCCAAGATTATATTCTGCAGGTATGACCCCCACCCCTAAAATAAGTTTTCCCTTCCGTTGCGTTTTGGTAAACGGACACTGACAATACGTTAATTCTTATAGGCCTGTTTTAATTGTTCGGTTCTGTTTTCTTCACGTTTTCGAAGAAAGAAGCTACCGCAACAAGCGTCCGCTGAAACCAATGAATACAGAACCCATAAGAAGCGCAACGCCCGTGTTAAAGATCCAGCCTATATCAAAGACCACGAAAGAATACCGTTGAGGGACGGGCTTGTGTACACCGATACCTTGAACGCTCCAATCGCCTTAGTGCGACGTTGTCACTTTCTTCCCACGCTTCTAACTGAATGCGGCTGACTCAACGCATTTATAATTCTTTAAACTGTGCGCTCAAGCCTCGAGCGGTAAATACCAGGAATGTTCGAGGCTAGTAAATATGGCAACGCTGCGCGCCCATCCTATTGGCCGCCACGCAACGGTATTCTTAGTGGTTTTTTATATAGTTTTATTTGAATCTGGCAAGCTTAGTGCGGCAGCCGCTAGGTAGCGAGAGCTCTACTGGCATCGGTACCAGGGCTCTATAACAATGGCTAACCCGTTTCTTTGATCTCGGCACTGTGCCGCCAGTTTCACTCTGACGTTACTGTGCTGATAACTGCGAAGACTAGAGCAGTGGACTCCTTGTGCGCGCTGTCGTTTACTGGCTGTTGTAACTCGACGGAAAAGCTTCAGTAAAATAAAACTTATATATTCTTAATCTCCATAAAGTACAGTTCAAAGAGTATAAAAAACTTTTATTTTAACAGGTATTTCGAATTTTAATAAGTGAAAATATTTGAGAATTATCACAGACTGACATGGAAAAGTTACTAAGCGAGGAATTTTTTTATTTTTGGGTTACAAACAAACTTCCAACGGGAAAGTTGTAGCCAATGAGTTGACCTAAACTTTTTAATTCACCGATTTGTGATAAAATGATTACATCATTATGAAATCGTTTTTAAATGAGCGCGAGGCGGTGACGCGTCGCCACTCACGGTGTACTGTTGTTTGATACTGGAATATTTACATCCTTATCCATTACGTTTATGTACAAATTGTTATTTTAAGGTAATATAGTAAATCATTTGTCCCCAGGTAATTATGCCAGCTAGAAAAAAGTAAGCATTTTAGTTTAACATAAACTAATTATAATTTATAATTAAAATTTGATATTATTGAAGTGGACACAAAAAGTTAAGTTGGAGGTTAACGTTTAAAAAATACTATCATTATTACGTACATTCAAAGAAATAAAATTAGAGATCAATAATGGAAAAAGAAAATCGTAATTACGTAAAAAAATTACCATATTTCTTTATTATAAAAGGAAATTCTTTTAATTAAATATGAAACTAATTTTTTTACGCGCACATTACTGAAATATTACCAGCTGGTGTAGTGTCAGCAAGGTGACGTCATAGGCGATCGATACTGGGTCACCGTAAATGAGCAAAATGGTAAAGCACTTGTTATAGAGCTCTGATCGGCACGGCGAGTGTGTGTGTTTGTCTCACTCATACCTAGCGCGGAGGATTGATGAGTCACAGATGGATGGAAATTTTCAGCACGCGCTGCCTGCCAACTGGGCAGACTATTCTACATAAGCGTTGCGCTTCTTGTAGGTTCTGTATTGATTGGTGAAACGGATACCGGGTCCGTCAGAAAGAAGGAAGGATTAGATACAACAGTAAGGCATCAGTAGTGTTGTTGCCACCTGCCGGTTGCGTTTATCCGTCTTTCTCCTCCGTTTTCGTTAGGCCTATCTCGAAGGAATTTTATTGTTTTCTCGATTTTTTTTTCAAGACGATGCGGTACTAACGGACAGACTGCGGGATGACAAAACGGACAGTTCGAACAACGGACAGAAGAAATCGGAATCGTAACGCTACGAAAAGAAAAAAAACGGACGGTGTAAACTTAAAGAGGTGAAGAGGTACTCACTGAAGTCGATGAGCAGGCGGCCGTATCCTTGTCTCTGGTAGGGCGGTAGCGTCAGGATACAGGACACGTTGTAGTTCAAGAAGGAGTTCTTCTCCTGCAACAGAAAATACAACGTCAAGTCAGATTTTACGCAGCCAATTGCCTAATGAATGACCGCGTTTTATTGTTAGTCAGCAAACTGAACCAAAACAAATTTAAACGTAAAATCATATAACAAGATTAACAACTGCACCACAGTTTTGCTGCAGGCCAAAGACAGTTTTGCATTTAACAATAGTTTAATCTTTAACAATCAACGTGCAGCCAACACTATGATAGCTAGAACCTTAATGTTCAAGGTACCTTCACACCACTACTAAGAAAATCGCTAAGAAATAATTATGCAAAACATTTATTACTTCGGCTCGGATTAAAATACCAAAGTATTGAAATCTTGCGAAAATTCTAAAAATTTTACCCACACTTTTTATGACTTTACTCGATGAGGTCTCTGAACACGATAAAGCAATAAAAAATGATGTGTCCGTGTGCCTATCTGTCTGTGGACACGATATGTGCACTCACAGACGTCGTAGAAAACTTCTGGTGGTGCTAAAATTTTCGTAATTTTATTGCGGACAGTTTAAAAGTTGAAAATGGTCAAAATAAGGGAGGTATTTGACCAGCCCTATAACAGATAAAACAGATTCGAATGAAAAGCTTAGCAACACAATTCCAGGTGTGGCCTATACTGAACCAAAACATGTTCATCACCATAGCAACCAACTTAGGAAATTAATAATCAATTAATATAAAAAAAAATAACAGCTTTTTAGGTTAGGTTAACAAAAGGTTAAGTTAACAAAATAAAAAAATAAAACAATGAAAAAGGCTTACTGTATAATTCAAACATCTATTGCTACATATTATAAACAGGACATCTGGTTTGGATCAAAAGCTAAACACAGTTTCAGGTTGGATATATGCTGTACCAACACGCATTTCTTGAAAGCATTTACATTTATTACCATAGCAACCAACTTGAAAAATTTAGAATCAGGTAATCATTATTAGTTTCACAATAGTTTTTATTATTCACAACAGTTTTTGTAGGTCAGATAATTCCAAACGCAAAGAACGAAAAATGCTCACTGTATATAATTCAAACATCCATCGCTATTAAAATTACGCCTACTATATTCTTTACTAGGCATATCTGACCAGTTTGAAATACGTACTGATTTACCGTATCACATTTTGGACATATTTTACAACTTGAAAATTACCTCTCTATATAAAAATAAAAAATCTCTGTCCTAATCGATCACAATTCCCGTGAAAATATTAGAGTATACAATACCGGTAATCTGTTTGCAGTTGCTTCGCTGTGAGTCGCCGGGGGATTGGTGAGCCCTCTAGTTTACATAAAAAGCTTACACGGTATTTTCGAAGCCGCAAACGCGACGAATATCGGGTTTACAGCGTCAGCGAAGTTTTGCAACCACGATCATGCTAAAACGTCATTTTTTATTGCAGCTTTTTTAGTTAAAATGTATTCCGCATCAGCGAAGAATCGTTTTTTACTAAATAAGGAATGTTTTACAATTTACAGAAATATCCAAGGCGCGCGGATGTCTATACTGCAGAAAAACGTCAACAGTAATTATATGTTAATTGGCGCAAAATTATTATAAATTAAAATTAACACCTCTTAAATCACTGTATCTAATGACAAACAGTTGTTCACTGTACCGCAAGTCCTGTACAATTAGGCACTCCAGAGGTGGTGGGCCTACTTCTGTTTTAATATGCCTTTCATAATTATTCAGAATCCAGTAAATCCAAAATAATCATAAAATATAGGGTGAAATTCGAAAGTTGGCCGCCAATTACCAATATAAAAACTGTACTTCAAAATAGGAAGTCGTAGCCTAATAAACGTAGGACTTTCGTAAAACAACAATTTGCAACAATGAGAATCAACAGCTGATATTGAACATCGATAACCAACTTAATTTTCGTGTGTGACAAATTTATAATTTCGTCACTTAGTTCCTCTGAATTTGGGTTTAAAAATTAATAAAAACCGTATTTGATATTTAAAAAAAGTTATTTGTTTTTCTAAACCAGGGGTTCTCAACCTTTTAGCCTCTGTGCCCCTTCTTTGATAACTGATGTGAGGCCACATCTCCCCCCTTACCAACACCATATGTGGTTATTACGAGTAGTACAATCGGAATTTGAAACTGAAGCCGGTTAGGATAGTTGAATCAGGTTATTAAATGGAAATATAGATAATTTCACACGAAAAATTTAATATTACCACTTATAAATTTATTTTGAACATATTATCAGAACATATAAAATCAAGGAACTAAATTAAAATTTATTTGAGGTAATCTACGATCTATTTTAGCTAGACATGTAATACCAGTCATTTTCACAACATTAATGAGAGGGCTGGCACTGCTTTTCCTTGACAATATTTTGAATATTTTATTTTTTAATATACTCACGCCTCCCTTGAAATTCTTCTACGCCCGCCAAGTTGAGAACTCTTGGTCTAAACAATGTTTTATTAGTGTTAAGAGCGTTCCCATACGAAACTATCTTCAGCGCAGTCAGGGTGTTATTAAAATTGTATACGCCTTTAATTTTTAAACGGTTAGTCGTATAAAAAAAACAACAAGAAGAAAGTCTTAAAATAAATTGTAAAATCCAAAATCATCATAAAATACAGGATGTTCCGTAAGAAATTAGAAAGTTGACCACCATATTGGGAAATGGTGACCATTTACAAATATTTTCAATACAATTTTTTATTATTTCTCAAAAAAACAAGAAAGATTCTCAATTTAAAAATTGTTGTCATATTTATAGTTTACAAGACACCTATGGTGGCCCATTTAAGAAAGACACCCTGCGTCCCATAGCACATAGGCTTAAAAATGTCTGTGTATTGAAAATTCTCCTAATACGGGGTCGGCGTGCGAAGCACGCAATGCACTGTGTATTGAAAATACTCCCAATACGGTGGTCGGCGTGTGAAGCACGCAATGCACTGTGTATTGAAAATACTCCCAATACGGTGGTCGGCGTGCGAAGCACGCAATGCATTGTGTATTGCAAATACTCCCAATACGGGAGTTGGCGTGCGAAGCACACAATGCATTGTGTATTGCAAATACTCCCAATACGGGGGTTGGCGTGCGAAGCATGCAATGCACCGAGTATTGAAAATACTCCTACTACGGGGATTTGCTTGTGAAGCACGCAATGCACTTTGGATTGAAAACACTCCCAATACGGAGTATTTTGCGTCGGCCGCTTCTCATAGTGCGTCCTTAGCAGTGAACGTGTTAATTTCATCCAACTACAAGAGGGGAGGCTCAGTGCAACTATTTGCTACATGTATATTGCCACTACCGCTCTCCACTCCAGTTGTGTGATTCCTTTCTTCAACTGGAACAGTTTGTTTGACGTAATATGTAACTCATTTGAGCCATGACTAATGAACATGTCGGAATCACAGGTTTCCACAATGAGTCGACACAATGCCCGGAGCCGGCTGTCCAGTCATTGTTTCTCCGCTAAATCGATGCAAGTAAACATCTCGGTTACGTAATGGATTAATGTGTTTGTACTATGAATAATATACCTATAACGTGTCAAAGAAAACGTATTACACCTATCAAACGTCTCTGATCAGCTGAATTATTAACAGATAAATAATATTGACGTGTAGCAGTTGCAACAAGCGGTTATCTAAACATGGCGTTACTAAAGAAAAAGAGGAAGAAACAAACATAATTCGAACCACTGACGTAAATTTAGCGAATTTACAAAATTAAATGTATACGTTTAAGGGTTTCAACCAACAATTTGAAAAATTGATCTACTCACGGAGGCGCTGAATAGCTGCCTCAGTGTACGAAATACAGCTTCGTCTCCCGCGCTGCTTTGCGGACTCGGATCAGAAGATATGTACCGGGTACTTTTATGGTATTTTACGTTTCGATCGATTTTGGGGAAACCAAGCGAGCTATAAGATCGTGTAAATAACAAAATGTGCAGAATAATATCCTGCATTTATTTTTCTAGAGAAAACCCGAAAAATGTTCCATTCTAGTACGAAAAATATAAAAAAATAGTTACTTCCGGTCAAAAAACGTGTTTCCTGTTATCGGTTGTTTTGGGTAACGAACTCGTCAATGTGACGTGGACAACCAACGTATGTACCAAATTAGACCATATCGGACTTAAAATACAGCTGTTAGAGTGCGAACACATATAGGCATACATATATACAATTTTGAATAACACCCCTAAATGTGTTCTGAGTACCATAATCTGTGCTCATTTTGCACCCTACCATATGAAAAAAACCCGCATCTTTCTAAAAACTCTCGTTTAGCTAGTAATAATAATAAACATTTTTTAGGGGTTTTTGGTCAAAAAGGTTTTTTTAAAACCTTTTTTCGTGCATCTATATAGGCCTAAATGACATGTTTGGTGCAAATTTGTTCGAAATCGATCGAATAGTTTTCTCTCTTGCTAATAATAATAATATTTTCGGTTACAGGAAAAGATGGTTGGGTATTTCCTAGACATTAATATAGTGTTTAATTGTATATAAAAAGGAATCAATAAAATTTATTATTCTTATATCTATTAGTCACCCTACTTTAATGTATCCCTCTCCTACTTCAATACAATTATGAAGTCACAGTGAATCTGTTTAATAATTTAAATATGTTGTGAGAAAGTATGTGCCAGTTTTTGGTACCGTTTATTTAAATGATGTATTTCTGATGTGTATGTAACTAATCAGCCTATGATTTTTCACGGGGGCTTGCTAGTAAAACATATAAATTGAATTTTGTAAATTCGCTAAACTTACGTCAGCGGTTCAGCTGCGATATCGAATTATTTTAAATAATTGTCCATTTAATACACACAGCTAACTGTATAAGTTCAGTGTTGTTATAGTAATCAGCTGTTTGTGTCCATAACAACCCCATAACGTCAACTCTGTGTCAGTAAGTGCCCCAGTTTTAAACGCCCTCTATGCGGGGGCAGACGATTACACTTCCAAGAATATCTTTCTACTATTTCCAGCTTGACTCACTGTCCCAAGTATTTATTGAACGTGATAAAATTAATGATTCCATAATAGACTCCATCTGTCGACAGTTCTGCGAACTACATCGACCCACATCCGACAAATCCGATCAAAGTAATGACTCTCGAAGCCGGTATACTCGCAATATTATTTTTATAAGTAATTTTCTCTTTTAGCTCGTGGGTGCAATGGAGTAAATATTTTGAAGCTGTCGTAGGATTTATTGAAATTTAATGGCGTTTTTATACATCTCTAATTATATGAATTTCACTAAAGCTAGCGGCCAACCTTGAGATGGCTGCAATATGCAATTGCATTAGTTAGACCAGGGTTTGCCATCCCGAGGTACTTTTATCTCTACAGTACACGAAGGCAAATCATATGGTACCTGAAATTGTACAAATTTGGTTCAACCACAAATAGCCCAGTCAAATGTTACATCGAAACTTACATTAAATAGAGCATTAATGATTTTTGGAGAGGTTTTTCGGACCATTACTGGGACTACAAAACCAGATTTGCAGCCCTCGAAAACCTGTGCTCGCTGAATGGCGGTCAAAAAAATCATCCTTAGCTTTTTAAAAGTATATTAAATTTGCTACAAAATGAGATCAAAATCATTTTTGTAAGCTATATATTTACCGAGATACAGCTTTTCAAAGATTGACAGATTTTTCCAAAAAGTTAAAATTTTAAGTTTTCTTTATGTTTCGAGATGGATACCGGCAAAATGATACATCCTACAGAAAAGTCAAGACTATAGAAGTTATAGGGAATTAAATAAGCTTTAATTTGAGCTAAAGTTGGTACACATAGCTCATAATAATATAGTCTCGTCAGAAATGACAAAAAACAAAAAGATGTAAAATGCTGTTTTTAGTTTAAAGTTGAGTACAGTAAAACCAAGGTTAACCTAACCGAACTAGTGGGGGCGGGGAAGCCGTTTCGAATAACAATTCTTTCTGTTAGGCCATGTGTGCTCGCTTTTTTTCGACCGCCATTCAGCGAGCACAGGTTTCCGAGGGTTGCAAATCTGGATTTGTAGTCCCAGTAATGGCCGAATAACCTCTCCAAAAATCATTTATGCTCCATTTAATGTAAGTTCACTCATTTTTTGGGTAACATTTGACTAGGCTAAAATATTAAATTCTGTTTCGGCTTGGAACTGCAGAGGTTGGGTTCAGAGAGCGCATCGCACTAAAGGACATCCTATGGAAGGTCGGTGAAACAGCTGGGATTCGTGTGCCGAAGTAGCCGAGACTTTTCAGAATGTTCCTTTATGTTAAAGAAACTTACAGAATATTACCAGAATGTTCCTGAATGTTCATAAGCTTCCAGAATGGTTCTGAATGTTCTAGAAGCTTCAAGAATGATCCTAAATGATCTAGAAGCTTCAAGAATGGTTCTAAATGTTCTAGAAGCTTCAAGAATGGTTCTGAATGTTCTAGAAGCTTAAAGAATGATCCTAAATGATCTAGAAGCTTCAAGAACGGTTCCGAATGTTCTAGAAGCTCTTCAATAATGGTTCTGAATGTTCTAGAAGCTTCCAGAATGGTCCTAAATGATCTATAAGTTTCAAGAATGGTTCTGAATGTTCTAGAAGCTTCCAGAATGATC
>JAGFPH010003343.1:28375-44725 GCA_018207615.1 Philaenus spumarius | reverse complement strand
AGGGGAACGGAATGTGGGCGATTAGCAGACGCTGAGATTTATGTTTTCAGTCCAGCACTTTCCGTCTGCCCCGCTTCTTCCCGCACCACCACAAGGTCACTGACTGTACTCGGACTTCTCACTGTACACTCGCCAGGACGAAGAAAAGCCTTGCGGGGGGGATGCACTTATTGTAAAAAAATCGTCACATTTTTTACTTTCTCCACCCTATTCGTAGTATATGGAGAAAGTATTGTTTTCGTAAAAATGTTCGAATTTGAATTTTCAGTTGAATTATCTGTTTTGGTGCTCCCAGAACCCCAAAAAATTGTCCAGTGCAATTATCTGTGTTGGTGCTCCCTGAACCCAAAAATATTTTTAGTGGAATTTTTTTGTTTTGGTGCTCCCTGAACCCAAAAAAGTGTTTTTAGAGTGGTGTCTGTCTGTATGTATACACGACCAGAGAGGACACTATTGGTCCGATTTTCATGAAATTTGGTATGTAGGTACTAAACCCTAATATCTCCAGGCGTTTTTTCATTTTTTGGAATTTTTAATTTTTAAGGGTAATTTACCCCTAAAAACCCATAAAAAACGACAAAAATGCAAATTTCTCAAAAACGGCTCTAACGATTTTGATCAAATTTTCAGTATTCATAGTGCTTAAGATGCCAAACAAAATGACACCACCCGCTTTTATCAAAACTTTGGCGTTTTATAATTATGGGGAAATGTTTAAAAATAAACAAGTTTGTGTTGTCAATCTATCTTCGCGGCGGCGGCCGCACGGGGTAGCACCACGGTAGCGAGCACGGCCAGAAATTCAAAGGTCGCGCGATCGAATCCCGCCTGGGACAATAATTTTTTTATACGATTGACGTAGGTAGAATATTATTTTTTGTTTTGTTCTAAAAAGTAGTAAATAAAATGATTAAAAACAATATTATTTTGACTACAGTAAGTTGGGAGAAAGTTTGTGTCAGTTAACTGATACCGTTTATTAATGCATAAATTTATTACCTGGTTTATGCTGATAAAAATGTGTATAATTTTAGATACTTATCATTTTAAGTACTAAAAAAACAGTTTTTGTAAAGGCTTGCATTACTTTCTAGAAAATTTTATGCCTGAGCTCAAACGCCAATTAACAGTTCAAATCATACACTGTTTTTTTATACATATAAATTCATAAAAATCCTAGTTGTATGGTTGGATAACCTGGTATTTTCACAGATAATGTTTTTAGTTATTTGCAACATGTTGAGAACTACTCACCAGGACAGTTTTATGTAATTTTAAGGCATTGTCATTAAATGCTTGATTTCCGTAATATTGTTTTTCAAGACTTAGGTACAATTATCTTCTGAACCAGCAATCCAAAGAACCTGAATTTGTTCCTGATCATTGGTTAATATAGTATCAACAAAGTGTACTAGGATTTTAAAAATATATCAAAAAAATAAACCTGCAATAAAAAAACATACAATAAAATTTTTTAATCAATTTTAAAAAATATAAAATTGTTTTGTTACATGTTAGTGTTTATTATATTTTCTTGAAACTAGTACATTTTATGTGTAATACTAGTAAATCCTCGTGACAAATCACAGGCGGATTGATTAGATACACATCAGAAATACATCATTTATACAAAAAACTATTTAAACAACACACTTTATCTAGGCCTACCTAACCATGCAGACGGGGATTTTTAACTCGGTACATGTGTACAATTATAAGGACTATAAAACTGTATTAATATTTGTTAAGATTTTGTGTTTATGAATATTATTATGTATATTTAAATAAAAATATTATCTTTTAATTGCCTTTTATTTCATATTGACAGATAAAATGATTTAGAAGTTATTATAATAGGCTATATTATTGATTGAAATTGTAAACATAACACCAAAGTATAATCTACGCTAGGTTTTGTTTGCGTATTACAGATGATGGGTGAAATCAGCTGTTATATTATTAAGTTAAAAGAATAGGTATTTCTTCTTTAAATTTGTATGAATGAATATTTTGATGATAAAAGTTTGTATTAATACACAGTTTATAACATCAAAGCAAATGTTATAACGTATAATTATAACATTTTTCAAAATGGTGTTGATTATGTTAATGCATTTAATAATACAATTCAAATTAATTTCAAGTTAAGAAAAAAAAAGAAAAAAGTAGAACGTTAGCATTAGTTCTTTAACTCATATTTAAAAAAATCAACTTCACAAGAAATTATAACTATTGAAGTTGTAAACATAACCTCAAACTATAATATACACTGGGTTTACAGATGATGGGTGAAATCAGCTGTTAAATTAAATGTTACTCCACGTACGTACGCACGTACACTCGCTTTTATAGGAGTTGATACTCAACAATATATATTGAAACTTTCAGGATAATAGGTCAAGCAGTTTTAAAGTTATTGGTACCTAACTAACTGGTGAATTCCACATTTAAATAGCATTGAGGTGGTAAAGTGCATCCCCCCCCTTAACTAATAAACTCTATAGACGCGTAACTAAGCTACATGTTTACTACCTCTTAAAGGTATACTCAATATCTGTACTTGACTTTCATCCCACTCTGTATACAGTAATTAAATCCAGCCCTGATACGGTAGCCACGAGGGTGGATTTTATCGTCCCATTAGATTATATCTCTGCACTACCCTAGGTCACTTGAACCCTTTTCAATCTGTTTTTATCGGTTTTGTAAAACAACTGACAATAAAATTATCATTGAACTGAATCATGGTCGGAGTTTACACGTAAAATTTTAAATGATAATGTAGGCATATTGTGTGAACAAATTTGTAAATGTCAATTAAGTATGTAAACTGTTATAAAGTAAAACACAATGAGTAAGGTGTTATTACAGAACATAGTTTAGGCGTGGGTAACGCTCCAGTATATTATAGAATATGATTATTTAGTCGCGGGTGTATTTAGTGCTCCAGTGTATTACAGAATAGGATTTAACCGTGGGTTACCCTAGAGGTGTGATTTAGCTGTGGTTACCCTCCAGTGTTTTACAGGATATTATATAGCCGTGGATTTAACCTACTGTAACTGTGTTTTACTCTACAGTAACATGATTTAGCCGTGGGTTACCCTCCAGTATATTACACAGTATGATTTAACCGTCGGTTACCCACCAATATATTAGAGTATGATTTAACCGTCGGTTATCCTCCAGTATATTACAGATTATGATTTAACGGTCGGTTAGCCTGCAGTACATTACAGAACAGGATTTAACCTTGGGTTACTCTCCAGTATATTTTAGAATATGATTTATCCGTCGGAAACCCTCCAGTATATTACAGAATATGATTTAACTGTCGGAAACCTTCCAGTGTATTACAGAATATAATTTTAGCCGTGGGTTACCCTCTATTATATTACAGAACATTACTTAGCCGAGGGTTACCTCCAGTATGTTAGAGAATATGATTTAATCGTCGGAAACCTTCCAGTGTATTTCAGAATATGATTTAACACTTGGTAACCTTCCAGTGTATTACAGAATATGATTTATCCGTCGGAAACCTTTCAGTGTATTATAGAATATGATTTAGCCGTCGGAAACCCTCCAGTATATTGCAGAATATGATTTAGCCGTGGGTAACCCTCCAGTATAATACAGAATAATGTTTATCCGTCAGAAACCCTCCAGTATATTGCAGAATATAATTTATTCCTCGGAAACCCTCCAGTATATTACATATTATGATTTAACCGTCGGTTACCTTACGTAACAGGGATATGTATTACAGGATATGATTTATCCGTGGGTAACCTCATTTACATTACAGAATATGATTTAGCTGTGGTTACCCTCCAGTATATTAAAGAATAGGATTTAACCGTGGGTTAGCTTCCAGTAAATTACAGAATATGATTTAGCTTCCGTGATGAATAGATAACTCTGGCAACACAGTTAGTTAGCTTTCCTGATTCTTGTTGATAGATGTGGCATCACTGTAAGTTATCCATCGGGATTATTATTGTTTTCATAGAAGGCAAGTGATATATAAATCGCTTACCACAAAGATGTTATAAATAGAAGTACAACTAGGGAGTTTTTGACGCTGTAAGTAACTGGTTGTAATTAAAAAGCATTTCTCCTGGAAAACAAACGATGTCCATGAGTCATACTCGAGTCGGCTAATGTCACGGATTTCTGTATTCTATTCTTGAATGCAACTGTCTGACTGAGACAAAGGTATTTCCGCCTTCACTGGCGACTTTGTACAATCATTGTACCAAGATCGCTATGACGTCACGCGACCCACGCATTTACTGTTCATTGTATAGATTTAACTGGAAATAGTTCTCCAGAAAGGGATACTTTTCTTACTGTATGCACAGTAAAGAGGAACCTCTGTGTAACGAATCTTAAGGCTCGGCAGACCCAGCCACCATCTTCAATTTCAACTCCCATAAGAGCAATGTTAAACGTGTGACAAGATTACTGGAGTAATAATGATCAGACAATTGTTCTGAATATGACATTTTAAAGGTTAGGACAGTCCGAATGTGAATATCAATTTGTTTTTAACTAAATTTGTTCTTCGACTTAACTCAAAATCGAAGTTGGCGTTTGTTTTTGTTATTAAGTAGTACAAATTTCAAAAATTTAGAAAGCTCACTACATTTGAAGTTTAATTAATTTGGATATTTTACGACGAAAAACTGCTTTATTGTGGAAGCATGTACGAGGCGAATTTATGTTCCTACTCGAGTGTTTAGCCTGCCCTCTGACGGTTATCATATCAACTTTTGCTTTGCAATAAAATATCCATTAATTTTGAATATGCGAGAAAGCTGTGTTTAATAACTGCAAAATGTGCAGAATAATCTCCTATATTAAATTTTTTAGATGAACCCCCAAAACGTAAAATCAAAAATTGTTACTTCCAGAAAAAACGGGCTTCCGGTTGTTTAAATTTTTTGGCTAACGAACTTGTGTGTACCAAATTTGGACCAAATCGGACGTAAAGTGGGAACACATATATAAATATATAATTTTTAATGATACTCCAAAACGTGTTCTATGGGCTAAGTTCGGTGTTCATTAACTACTCCCGACCTTAAGGTCACTGCAATAGCACATGTTTCTTATGGAAATTAGCTAACTTGTAATTATTAATGAACAGACGGATTATGAGACAAAACTACAAATTTGTCACACATGAAAAATTAAGGTGGCAACGTGATGTTCATTGTCAGCTGTTAATTCTCATTGTTGAGCACATATTTTTATTTCAAGTTCTCATTTCTTTAGCGTTTTTCATAAGAAGACCAGTTGTGTACCAGCATACCAGTTGTGGCTCATTTAAAAAAGACACCATGTATCATCTATACTATAATATAAAAATCTAATGGTTTCTGTATATGTGTGTGTATGTGTGTTTGTTATTCAATCACGTAAAAACTACTGGATGGATTTGAATGAAATTTCGTACACATATAGATCACGACCTGGAATGAGACATAGGCTAGAATTTATTTAGATTTAAGGGTTGAAACAATCCGTAACACAATAAATATTTATTATTATACTTCCCTTAAAGCGAGAGAGCTGGAAACTTTTTCAACATGAAACATTGGTAGATTTGGACTAAAACTCACTATGCGCCGGATCTTTGGACCGTGTGCGAAGCCACGGGTACCTGCTACTATATTAAAAACTGATTTCGTAAAATAACGGCTGTTATAGAAAACAGCTGATTATTGTATTTTATCTAAACATTTCGAATCGGCTGAGCTGTGTATTTTAAATACACACAGCCTATTATAGCCCTCATCAAGTTTCCCCAAATATAAGACCTGTACCGTGAAATTTTTCGTGCATAAAAGCGTTTAACAACTATTAAATTCATAAAGCATTTTTCGAGGTCGAAGAAATGTGTACAGATAGCGCCAATTAGGATGGAGCGCGAAAAGGGGGTGTGCAAGTCTCCTACGCCGGCTCCCACCACATTTCCCCTCTCGCGGCGGAGTACAGTCAGAGCCGCCTGCCCTACCTAATTCATGTCTGCTATGTAGTGGTGTTGATTGTATATCAACACTTTTTGGTGATGACTGTACTGAAGACTCACAGTCGAGTAGGAGAGGGTAAGACGTTATAGCGCATGCTCAAGTAACGCTTCACGATACTTGGCACTATCTGTATACAAACATTGCTCGTGCGGAGCACGCAGTTGCCTCCCCTAATGTCAATAATAATCAAAATCTCCAAGTACTAAGTTTAAATACCACTAGAGGTTCTGCCCCTGAACGCTTCGCGTCCCAACCCCGCCTCAGATGGCTGCTTCGCTTCGCTCGCAGTTTGAAAACTCTCTAAAGGCTTTCGCTAATCTTTGGCTTGCTTGTACCTTTGTGAACGAGCATCGATCAGTATTTTTAACATCTGGATTGTATCTATAATGTATCTATTCGAATATTTAGTGACTTTGATGGAGGTATAAAAAGAAGCTGTACCTATTCATTCGCCTTTTAAGTGACTTGAATGGTGGTATAAAAAGAAGATCAGAATTTAAATTTTATGCGCAATTTTCAGGCCTTATGCGCGTTTTTGAAGACATAAGACCTAGCGCATTCAATTCCTGACGTCAAATAACCTCTGTATGCAAATTTTCATCAAAATCGTTAGAGCCGTTTTCGAGATTTGCGACAGATACAAAGATACAAAGATAGACACAAGAATTGCTCTTTTAAAGTAATAGGATTAAGGGTGCCCAATACCACTCGAGTAAAAGCATCGAATCTACTGTTCGTTTACAGTTTAGTTGATAGCAGGCATTGTCCATACTATTGAAACGGAGAGCTTACTCTACTAGCCCGCGTGAAAACATCTACCTTATAAAACTCATTTAAACTAGTTATTATTAGGAAACTTCATAACAGGGTTTACTTAAACATGAGGTACGTTACTGAAATTAAGAAATTTGGATCTTCAATTAAACTGAGAGACAAGGTTATTCATAACTCAATTTGATAGTGAATAGGAGCCGATGTAGTTAGGCCAGGTAGTAGCGCAGTAAGCCTCTATAAGGCACATTATGTTATCAACTAAACTATGGACGGATAATAGTGAGCGGAACCAACCTTGAGAATTATGATGTATTACATTGGTAAAGCACTCGACTACGATATCGCTTCTATAAACTTTTGTTTTTACTAATTCCGGTTTTATTTTTATTTTCCGCCAGGGTAGTAGGTAACAAAATTCGCCCCGATTTTTTACTGCTATGAAGTGACTCGACTGAAAATCACGTGTTTCGTCTTGTTTATAAGCAAATATCTACACTAATATTATAAAGATGTAAAATTTGTTTGTTTGTATGTAGGTGGTAATCTCTGAAACTACTGAAACGATTGAAAATCATAGTTTTACTAATAAAAAGCTACACTGTTCCTGAGTAACATATGCTACAATTCATTTTGATAAAAACATTTTTTATTTCAATATTTGTAAATTTAGTCGGAACAAACTCTTAGGTTAGGCCTAGACAGATAAACCAACACGCGTATTTACATTAATTACCATAGCAACCAATAGAATAAAATAACAGATAAAACAGCTGTTTGCTCCAATACTTCCATTAACAGCTGATTTCAAATTTTGAAGCAATTATTTTTATTTCTAACTTTTAGGTTTGATTTTCATTCAAGTGTAGACCTGAGCCTTGCTGATTCTTTCCCTTTATTATAACTGCTTTACAAAATATACGAAATAATTTGATTTGAACATTTAATATTATTTGCCATCTTAGTGTTGGGGTTAATATTAATATTATACCTTTATTTTAAAGAAAACATAACATGATTATGTGTTATGAAGGTTCCAACGAGGTTGGCGTGCGGAGCGCGCAGGGGTTTCCCCTAGTGTTTAATAAAATTGTATAATTTACAATTTTCGTCATCTACGAATTACAATTAAGATAAGTTACATTGAAGAGGACTGTTGGTCGTTCTGGTATTGTACAGACTTAACAAAATGATGCTACAATGAAAGCGGACTGCTCTAGTAACAGACACTGCCGCAATGCACGTCTGACGTCACAGTCTCTCTGCAAACTCAAATAAATAACTATTTGCATAAACCTTCCCCTTGCTTTGCGGCTGTGTAATGTATTACTACAGCAAATGGTAATTTATTTCGTACATCGTATCAAATATGATATAATTTGGCTATTTTGATGTTTGGAATCTTAGGTTATAACAGACTAGGGTCCCTGCTATCTTCGCTCATCAACCACGGCGACGCTGTCATTTTCACGAAAATAGTGATTTGAAAGTGTAAAATATATTTTTTCTTTAGGAAGTAAGGTGGATGGCGTGCCCATCCTGGTATTCTAACAGGCCTATTTAAACTCGTTATCGTGTATACAAATTGATAGATAATTACGGAAAACAAAACGTAGAACGAAGTGGGCCATTGGTGTTTCCATGGAGCGGTTGCCACGGCAACCTAGCTACTGTACAAGGAAGTTTGCAAAACTATTACATCAGTATCTGCGCATAGTTTCTTTATTTAATTTACTGGGTTTCCGATTTCAGACGCTTTCCAAATATTTTTGAAATGTACTATGCTTCGACTGTCCGAAACTTTACGGGGTTATTTGTCAGCTAAAAACAAGCAAATAATACAATATACCGTGTGTCTGTTAAAGATGTAATCGTGAAACTGGGTATGCATATTCATCTAAATAGGGTACATTTTACTTTGAAAAATTATTTTCCTGCAACAATCCGTTTAAAAATGGCGGCAGTTGAAAATTTGCAATGGTTAAATATCTTGAAAACTAGACATTTTACAAAAAAAATTTATAGTTGCAAAATAGTTTGACTATTTTAAGACAAATCTATCGATAAATGGTTTTTAATAGTTGGTTAAATGGTTTTTAATCTAGTTTAATTAGTTTGTGTTAATAAAGAAGATAACACAAATTTAGTGGTCAAATGTAGAGTTTTTTATTACTATTTCTTTAATATGACTATCTTCATCACCCGAATAGCCCTACATTCGACCACTAAATTTGGCTTACTTATTTATGACTCAATTTAAAAAAAACATTTATCATTGGATTTGTCTTAAAATAGTCAAACAATTTTGTAATAAATGTTTTTTTAAATCCCATAGTTTTCTGAATAACATTGAAAACTTTCAACTGCTGCCATTTTGAAAAACATTGTTGCAGTAAACCAAATTTTTAAAGTAAAATGTACCCTAATTAGATTAATATTCGTACCCAGTTTCGTGATTATATCTTACACCGTTTCCGAGATATTAAGGTATTTGTATAAATCACGTACATGTGGGCAGACAGAACACAGAGCGAGATAGGACACACGGTATATTGTATTATTTGCTTTTTTTAGCTGACAAATAACCCCGTCGAAGCTGGACAGCCTGTACATCATAACACTCGCAGGTCCAAGGATTCAACAGCACTTCTGTAAAAATCGAAAATACCACATTTTATAGGACAATAAAAACTCGTCAAACAGTACAAAAAAAAAGTTCTTTTAATGAAGTATACTCCAATTAGGCTTTGAAAATAACATTGATCAGATGACGCCCATTATTGGCGATGCATTGCCGAGACCTTCGTAATTTTAAACCTGTTACAAGTATTATCTCCAACAGAAGGTTAAATTGGGAAATATCTGCACCTTTTAGATACCCCTCTCCGATACCCCGATCCAAAATAGGGGAGGCAAGAAGTTAAGTTCGTTCTAGAATTAAACATTTCTGTAGTTTTATCTAAAAAAAAAATAAACAGATTAGATTATTCTGCACATTTTGTTTTTTACACGACCTTATTTAAACTGGTTCCCCCAAATTCGACCAAAACGTACAATCCTCAAGAAAAGTACCCGGTTGCGGATTTTACCGAGGGGCAGTTTCTGATCCAAAGCCGCCGGTCGGTATGCCAACTCGCGAAACGGTTTTGTCCGCTGCGAGCGAAGCGAAGCAGTCCTTAATCCGAGGCCGCAAGGTCGAGTTGCAACTAGCAAAGCACAGTCCATAGCCTGGGTTTAAACGCTGCTCGCGCTGTTAGTAACGGTTATTTAAAAGCGTGACTGTTGCGATTCAAAACTAAATATGTACTAGTACCAGGAACAGTTTGTCAAACAACTTTATTCCAGGAATAATTAAGTACAATGATCAAGGCGGTGCGAGAAGAATTCCTGGAATACAATACGGTGAAAGATGAGCCTGTATTGTAGTTGACGCAGTGATTACCGCTCTTATCTGGCCTTTATAATAAGGATTCGCTCAGTACGCGTGTCAAATTCTAATTTTCGGACCATATACGCCGATTTTCTAATGGCATTCTGAGTCTTTTCAAAAGACCCTGTACTTTTAAAGATAATTCTTGTGAGTCCAATTTTATTCTAAAACTTTTTAAATTACCAGCGAATTTCCGGCTGCACTCGAACTGCCACAAATTTTGGGTTCATCTGAAACGCACGAACTGCCACAGTCATTAGAGGGGATTAGAAAGGGTCATTTCGCAAGATAAGAAACACACGAACTGCCACAATGGTTCGGTCAGGTAGCGGCTACAAGTGAGGGAAAAACGGGAATTATACTCCCACGGTTATCCCTCGATGATATTCCTGCACATTACTTATATTTCAAACATAAGTCAGGGAAAAACGGCTAAGGCTGTGAGTAATAACCATTGTTTTCAATCGGCCTCAAGAAGTCAAAGAAGTGATAGCTCAGCATCGAGACAAAAAAATATTGCAACAGGAGCGTTTTATTTCTAATCAATATTGCATTTAATAGTTTCTAGTATCAAGAATCCTTTAAAAATAACTGTTATTAACATAGCACGAAGTTAATAAACCTAACCTAACCTAACCTAACCTAACCTAACCTAACATAGAACAATTATAAACATACTGTTTAACAAATCTAAACCCATCAATAGTCAAACACTCCTGACCCCTTTCACTCAACACCACACTAAATTCCGGAAGAGACATCTTCCCACTGTTAGGTATGTAACAAGACTGTTTAATGCCTTCGAAAATACCAGAAAAGAAAACAAGTATGTGGGTGGGGGGATGGGGGTAACCGAGGGAGTATAATTCCCGTTTTTCCCTCACTTGGAGCCGCTACCTGACCGAACCCTTGTGGCAGTTCGTGTGTTTCTTATCTTGCGAGTTGACCCTTTCTTATCCCCTCTAATGACTGTGGCAGTTCGTGCGTTTCAGATGGACCCAAAATTTGTGGCAATTCGTGTGTCCCCGAATTTCCATAGGAAAGATGAGCAATTGCAGTGACCCTTATGGAGAGACCTAACGTCGGGAGTAGTCAATGTGCACCGATCATGTTCCCCAGAACTCGTTTTGTGGTGTCATTAAATTATATATATATATGTGTTCGTACTATAGCGGCCGCATTTTAAGTGCGATTTGATCCAAATCCGGCACACACGTTGGTTGTCTGCGTCGCTCGGACGAGTACGTTAGCCAGAAAACTCCAACGACCGGAAGTAAATTTTTTTTGAGATTTTTCGTACAAGAGTAAAACTTGAACGTTTCGGATTTTTTGCGGATCCGAAAAATAAGTGATTACATCCAACTAAGCGTTTTAAAATGACGGCTGTTTGAAAATTTCAAACCTAAATTACCCAAAAACCGTACATTTTAACAACACATTTCAAGACACCTTTTTTGTAACCCTTTCAATTTCCTATCGGGTTGTGTGAATGTAAAAACAATCGGAAGAAGGATAATAGTTGGTAGTGCCTAATAAAACTGGTTTGTTTAACCCGGCGTTGTATATTTGCCGGAACACTGTAGGCCTTACACTCTAACGGCATTATTTTACGTCCGATTTGTTCTAAATTCTGTACACACGTTGGTTGACACTCGTCTTTGAGATTTTTCGAACCATAAGTAAACTTGTTGGGGGTTTTATTCTGCACATTTTGTTTCAAGTTTTTGGTTCAAATTCACGAGGGGGATTTCTCCATGTGGCAGCTTCTGTTACGAGGCCGGCGGCGGGAGTTTGTCAGTTGCGAGCGAAGCGAACCTGTCCAAAATCCAGAATCGTGGTGTAAACTCGCAAATAAAGCAACGCGTGAACCGGAGCTGGTGAGTGTGGTGCAAACAATATATTCTACTAATACATTTCGTGCACATAGGCAGCTATTCAACGCCTTCGTGAGTAGACCAACTTTTAAAATAGTACATAAAACATATACATTTTATTTTGGAAATCTGCGTGAACGAATTATTGAAGTTTCATATCGAAATTTTGAATTATGTATTATTAATAAAGGCGTGCATATTACACCACAATTTTCTCCACCAACCACAGTTTACAATCTCTACCCTTCCCCCTCCCCTCCCACCTTACCAACCAAGATTGCTGCACATTCCGCTCGTTTGTCTAAAAAAATATTTATAGAGTAGAGTTTGCGGGAGTAGAACACTGTAATAAAATCAATATCATGTTAATATCCAAATAATGTCGCTATACATATCTAGAGGGCTCCGCTCCTGCTGGCTTCGCTCACTCCGCAGCGAAGCAAATGCAAACAGATTATTCACGTGTGAAGATTCATTAGGGCAGAGATTTTTTAAGAGTTTTATATAGAAGAGGGACAATTGTTTTAAGTTTTAAAATATGACCAAAATGAGATACTCAGATAAAGCAGTATTTTAGACTGGTCAAATAGGCTTTGTAAAATATAAAGTTGGCGTAATTTTGATAGTGATAGGTGTTAAAGTTATGCTAAAGTATGCCTTTTTCTGTGTATTTGTCTAATCTAAAAAAACAGTTGGTTGTGTAGAATAATGACCTGATTCTATATTTGCCAATTTGGTTACTATGGTAATAAATCTAAATACACCCAAGAAACGTTTTTAGTATAGGGCTAACCTAAAATTGTGTCAAGTTCATGATCCGAATCAAGTGTGTATTTGTAATATTACGACGTTTGAATTACAATACAGTAAGCGTTTTTCGTTTACTTTTAGTTTGTGTTTGTTTTTATTTTGTTAACCTGTTTTTATTTTATTGAAATAAATGTTGGATGTGAAAAATAATAACATTGGTTACTGTGGCGAATGAATGTAAAATGCATCCAACAAAAGTGTGTTGGTTCAGTATAGGCACACCTAGAATTAATTGTGTTGCTAAGCTTTTGTGTTATAAATCGGTTATTTTATCTGTACTATTATAAAAAGGTAAAATTCGTTTGTTTGTTTGTATGTAAGGGGTAATCTCTGGAACTACTGAACCGATTGAAAAAATAACTTTACTAATAAAAAGCTACACCATCCCTGAGTAACATAGGCTATACCGTGTTAGTTAAAAGTCTGGAGACACCCCCTTAACTCTCCACCGAGCATTGATAGAAAGTCCAAACCCGGGGGTTGTTTATAGGTCATAAAAGCATACTTCCCCATGCATAGGGCAACGTTGCCCCCCAACTCAAAATCGGAATTTTTGGGGGCTACTCAATATTTTTAAATGGGAAGTATGGTCATGTGATACCTCATTTTAAAGGTCTATTTAAGACTAGGGAAATGGCATAAAGAAAATAAAAATCGGACCACCCAAAACAAAATAGCGGCCCTAAACGTGTTGAAATAAGTCGACATAAAGTTGCTAATATCTCGAATAGGAAGAGTTTTTAGAAAAAAATTCAAGAAACAAAAAATGTTTATTTCAAATTGCTTGACCTAAAAAATTGCTTCCAAATCGATTTCTTAAATTTTATTTTTACTCCTCCATCTTAAAAAATGTTTAAAAAAATAAAATTATGTATGTATGTTATGAACAATAATTTTAGGTTAGGCCTAGACTGACGAACCAACATTTTATGTTTATTGAATGTATTGACAACGAGTGGACATTTAACTGTGTTTACCATCTTAGCTTTGATGTTATAATTAATTCTACACTTTTATTATAATAACATTAAACGTACGGAAGCAGTAAATATTTGTCTAAAAAACAATCTAATAATAAATGGCAATTGAAAAATTAAAATTATGTGTTTATGTTGCCGTTAAGACTGGTAAAAGAATTGAAGAAAAGGAGTGATGAACTTCGTTCCTGACGGGGGTCCCACGACCGCACACATTTACTGTTTTTTATAATAATGGCATGTTTTTTCCATTTAAAAGAAACCAGACCAAAATCGGGCCGGTAGGTCTCCAGAAATGGGTATCAATTGGGTTGTAACCTGAAACCTACAAATTTAAGGTTAAGCTGAATTGTTATTATACAAAGATATTCAGGGAGAAACTTTCTGGACGTGTTCTACAAGTGAAATAAAGGAAAAGTGCATATAAACATAGGTTCGGAAATGTTTCGTTTTCCAGTTATCAACCATTTTGTTCTTTGTTTCCACAGACACTTAAGATCTGTGGATGTAGGAAAAATATTGAACGCCAATTTTGGATACATTGGACATTTTCGAATTGACTTACAATTTTTGTTTACAGTTCTGTTTTGTTTTGATGTAATAAAAACCTTCTTTTTTTTGTAAGTTTGTAATAATTTATTTACATGATTTTTCTCATAATTTGGTTTTGGATTAAGTTTGGACATTATGGACATCTACCAAGTTAAAACGTTTTCAGTATTTAGCCAATATGAAATTTGTTATTAAAAAACATTTTTTTTTTTATATATATAACGGTTTTCTAAATATTTTACGTTAACATATTTAACGGCTACTATTTTGAAAACATGAAAAACGTTTTGGTTCTATGTACACGGGTAAAGATGAAATACCAAATATGTGTGTCAAAAATTTGCGTTCAATATATTTCCTACAACCAAAGATATTAAGTATTTTGTAAAAAAAACATTTCAGAACCTATGTTTTTATGAACTTTTCATTGTTCTCACTAGTAAAACACGTCCAGAAAGTTTTATCCACAGAATTACCGAGGTCGAAAACTCAACCCTAGATTACCCCCTAAAATGAAATGTGAAAAATTCAATAACGTCTAAATACATTCCATAGTTTTATTATATGGACTGGACTGGACTACCCTAGACCGATCACCGTAGACATCAAAATCGTGTTAGGTCGCAAAAAATTACACCGTTCGGAATATTTTGGGATGTTGTTATTATAAATACCAATAATGTAAAACAAAGTTCGCAGCTTCGAAACACCTGTGCTAACTGCGAGGTAATCGAAAAACCTTGAAATTTTCAGAGTTTTAAAGTTTTCGGCTTATAACTTAAAACCGCGTCTTGAAAAATCCGATTCCCTTAATGTTTCGTTTTCCTGATAACAAGAGAACTATTGGTCCTACAGGGTTCCGCTTGTGCTTAAATTTAAGCTAAATATCTGCTCTACAACTTCATCTCCAAGACTTTCGTCGTAGGATGTGTATTAGCAGCCGATATTCTGCTCGGAAGACAGCTAATTTCAAACTTTTTTAAGTGCTGTATCTCGGGACCTATTGGACCTACGGAGCTGCAGTTGCGACCAAATTGTAGTTAAGTTTGGTTACTTTAAAAGTGTATAGGGTGACTTTTCCGTAGGATGCTCTTTTTAGAAGTTATAAGCCAAAAACTGAAGAAAGTCCGAAAATTTAGAGGGTTTTCGAGCACCACGCAGTTAGCACAGGTATTTCGCATTGGTAGTGCAAACTTGGTTTTACACTATTGTCATCTATCCCAACGACGTCCCCAAAAAAATCGGTGCAATTTTTCGATGTTTTAATTGACTGAAAGTTTTCCGTTTCTTCCTGAACCACCCTGTAAAAATAAGATAATGTTGCTTTTTTAGAGCAAAATACAGTAACATCGATATAGAACAAACTAAATGTGTTACTAGACCGCTACAAGGAGCCCTGTAGTGCTATTATTTCATTAATTACATCTTGAATACGACCTACATTACCACAGACTTTATTATAAACTGCGAACAGTTAAAGAGGGAATGTACTTATTTTCTAAAACTTCTGCAAGTGTAATAAAATCAAACTGGAAAGCAATAAAACTATATTTAGGTTGGGAAAGTTTCCCGTCGGACGGTGCTGGCGTCGTAAAGATTACGATCAGATAAATAATAACTCATGGAGTAAAGAATCAATAAAATAAAACTGCTTTGGTAGGTACGTACTGGGAGGTCATTAAACTTGGAGGTATGCTAAGCCGAGATAGTACCTGATACTGTCGTTAGGTCGAGTGAAGGTGTTTGTAGTAACTGTTACAAATAACTTATACTTCTTCAATTGTACCTATATAATACTTAGAGTGGATTGAAGGCGTTCTTAGTTTACTTAATGTCGATCGTAGGCGTTTATGTGACACAATTATCTAGTACTCCTTCAATAACACCTGATACTTTGC
>JAGFPH010003342.1:139172-155213 GCA_018207615.1 Philaenus spumarius | reverse complement strand
CACAATATATAAGAACAAACCAACGAAAGAACAAAATAATAAAAAGACATTCAGATCTGCAGAATATGGAGTAGTCCTACCAAACATATTGACCAACACACTGAGAAAGATAGATGTTACCATGTCATTCCGCACCTCAAATAACATAAAAAACTTATTGAAACCTAAGAAAGCAACACCGTTAGATCAAAAGTCGGGTGTATACAGAATTGATTGTGATGAGTGCGAATGCTTTTATGTAGGGCAAACGGGGAGGCAATTTAAAAAACGCTATAAAGGAAATCTCCCAAGTAACCGTGGAGCCTTTGTCAAATCCAACTTCGCACGCCACATTATGGATGAAGACTATTCTTACACTAGCTTCGAAAATAATTTCCGTCCATTACATATATGTAACAAAAGCAAGCTAATGGACGCACTAGAAGAATACGAGATACATAAGGCACAATCAATGAATCCGGAGCATGTTTTAAACGACCAACTAAATTTTAAATCTAATTTAATGTATGACTTCGCGATAAAACTAGATAAGGAAGACAAACAGCAAGCGCAGTAAGGCAGGAAGGGGAAACAGTGAAATTAGTAGTCAAATGTAGTCGATGGTGTGCATACGCGGTACATTTTTTGTGTTCTTGTGTTTTGTGTTGATGTGCGCTTGTATAAGTATGTGTTATGTTTCTTTTAATAATTTATTTTAATGTTATGACGACCTCAGCAGGGGGATATCTGATGATGGAACCAGTTCCGAAACGCGTCATGGAGTAAGTACCGTAAGTAAAGTACTTTATTTATAATAAAAGTCACACATAGACGGATATAATAAATGTTAGAGATTAAAAGATAATATTTGTATCTTTTTTTACGAATTGAATGTTTGCAACCAACCACTTGCATAATCGTTAAGCTTGAGGACTGCAGCGCACAATGCTTGAAACGCACCTACAACGAAACGATTACGCTTCTCACTCTTGACACCCCGTTAGCGGTCCCCCAATCATTTACCTAGGCAAAAACGATCAGGCGTACAAACAACGCTTCCATGACGATAGCACAACGACCCGTGTGCGGACTGCCTTATGTTTTCAATATCTAAAGATAAGAGATCAGAGGTATGCAAAAGTAGGTATAGAGTTTTAGTTGGTTGGCAATATCCAAGTTAGACACCTGTTCATGTTTTCACATTGTTACTGTTGTTATTATTTTGCACTTGTGTCACCATGGCTGGTTATATTACCAACGATCAACGAAAGTGGGTTTTGAAAGAATATTATAATACAGAACACTGTGAAAGAGTTCGAGAGAAGAGTTTAACACACCCCTCCCAACCAAATTAAGTATTTATAGACTACGAGATAAGTTAACCTTACATTATCTATCTGTAATGCTACAAAGGCTGTACGACCAATCACTGTCACTACTCCTGAAAACGAAATGATTGTCGCGCAGACCTATGTTCAGAGCTAAAAAAAATCAAGGAAAAGGGCTTCTATTGAACTGGGCATTGAACATAGATCTTTAGGATGCATAATGAAACGTTTTTGTTTGAAAATCATAACCGTACATTTCAAGACTTATTCATGGGCTACTGGATGGAAGACGACCCTGATCGTCGAATGCAGTTTTGCGAGCTATTGTTAAATGAGGAACTACAAGGTGCTAGAATTATTCCAAAAATTGTTTGGTGTGATTAGGCTAATTTTAAGCTTTCAGGTGCGGTCAATAGACACAACTGTCAATTACCGTTTTAATAATCCACAGATAACATTGGAAGAACAGCTGAATCAATCTGGAGTAAGAGTTTGGGCTAGCATTTCATGTAAAGACGTCATTGGACCTGTAACTTATCATGACACTGTAGACGACACGCATACAAGAACATGCTGACCGACGTTATGTGTACCACAAATTAAAATCCAGCAGGGTAATGAGGAATTCTACTTCCAACAAGATGGAGCTCCTGCCCACTATGCGACAACCGTGCGTGACAAACTGAATCGGGAGTTTCCTAACAGGTGGATCGGTCGAATAGCCAGCAAGATCTCCCGATCTGACACCGATGCATTTTTTCTTTTGGGGAGTTGTTAACCCTAGAACTGGCATCGTTAAAGCTAAAATTGAAAAGGGTTTATGTTGTCACCATCATGTATTGTTGGGAACTTACATGATGGCATGATGAAAAAAGTCATTATATGTATATGACTTTTTTTGTATGTCATATTAAAGAAAAAATAATTTTACTCAATATATGATTTAAGAATCACATAACAGTATCAGGGCAATATATAAAAACCCAAGAATAGGAGTGCATAATCACTTGTGGAAAAACCCGCTTAGCGTGTAATAGGGGATTAACCCTAGAACTGGCATCGTTAAAGCTAAAATTAAAAAGCCCGTTTATAGCTTTTTTAAGCATATTTTTAAAAATTCGCCAAAAATAGTAAATGAACCCCAATCCAAAAGTGTTCAATAGCTTTTTTGTAGAAGAAACTTCAAAAAACTCAAATATGCCACTAAAAATTATTTCTTTTGAAATTGTAAAAGTTATTAGCTCAAGAAACAAAAAATGTTCAGTAACGAAAGGAAAAAGTTGAACTTTAGGCCTACATAACAAGTAGTAAACATTTTTTGTATTTTTTTCGTAAGCGTAAAAAAGTTTTGTAATTTAGTTCTAAATAGAACTGTATAAAAGCATTTATCAATTTCAAATTTCTTATTTTGAAAAACACAGTTTTTATGTTCCAAATACACTACGCTAACAAAACTGGGCCTAGATTAAAACTTAATTTACTAACATTTGCTTTGCCCAAAAAATAAACTTAGTTCACAAAAGTGTTTGAGTTATCTTTATTTGAATAACAAAATGACATCAATCTAATGAAACTTCGCCGGCGAGATAGCACGGGTCATTTGAATAACGTGGAAAAGGGACGCGCCAGACGTTCTCACCAGATATGTACATTCCACTGCTATCTAGACGAACAAAAAACTGGTTTTTTCTAGTTTACTACCATCCGTTAGAAAGATCAAACTATTCTCTATAAAATGGTGAAAAGAAATCTGTCAAAACATAAGGCAGTGCCTTCCCAATATCGGTTGACAAATGGGCTGTTTCATTGGTTGAAAACTGTCCAATCGCAAGGGTTTACAGAAATCTTTTGAATAATCCTGTAAAATAGTGACATCTGATTGGAAGGCACCATTAGAAAGATAAAATCTTGACGAATCCAGTGGTAGCTTTATAATCTCGATAGAAATACTTCTGTAGATGGTGTTGCCCGTTGAAGAAGTGGGAAATAACAGTACAATTGTATGCAGAAACGCGTGCGGAAATAGCTGTAGTCTGATATGCATATTTTAAAACGATGATTACGTTTGTAAATATACACTTTACGAAAAAGTTGTAAATACAAAAAATAAAGTTTAATTCATTTCCTTTCCAATGGTGCCCGTTTTATTACGATTGGGTGATTTTAAGTGGATTAAATTATCGATTATGCAAATATATGCAAATTCTCGCTAAGGTTCGAGTGGGTTGCATTTATGCCCGAGAGACTGCAGTCTGCCACTTTGAGGGTTAAAGATAAAGTGTATTCGAAGAAACCTCGTGATCTTAATCAGATTTATTCGCCAAGCTTGCCAAGACATAGATGAAAATAAAGAACTTTGCCGAAAAGCGTAACTTCAAGGTTACAGCAGTGTGTTGACTGTGAAGGCAAACAGTTTGAACACAAAAAGAAGTAAGTATAGTGGTCAAGTACAACACTTTTAAGCGTTCATTTCTGTTTCTTAACACTCTTAAAATAGATTGTAAAAGTTTAGTTTTTGTATAAATAAAACTACTTTTTCTATAAAATATTTCATTATTGTATACCTACTTTTGCAACCCTCTGTACAATAAACCTTTTATGTTCTGTTTCATTTTAAAATTTGTAATGTTATACCGTAATATTTGCGTATTAAATTTGATTAGATGTAGTACACTATAAACCGAAAGTGGATACATTAATACAAAATAAATAACAAACATTTTAGGTTTTTACTGACAGAGACAAACAACTTAACACTATCTTAGGAAATTGAAATCATAAATCTAATTATTGGTACATTTCTGGGTTGTCAGATTGTATAATAATCATAATCAACATGATATTTTGGTTTAGAACCAGCATGGTGAGTGCAGACTAGCTGTAACTATTAAGAGGGTCTTGTCGTCTGTGATGTGATAAAACATACAATCACCTATACAGTAAACTATTACTACATCTTTTCGTTCTTTTTAAGATACTCAGAATCTGTGCAATAGACAAAATGTTGAAAAAATTAATTAAGTGTAAGAGAAAAATTTTATTTTGAACAAAATTTGTACCATGTTAAAGAGTTTAAAAGTTTTGTTTACTAATAATTATAGTTTATAGTTTTTTTTAAATTAACCAATTAGTATCAGTGATAATAACTTTATATTAATAAATAAAAAGTTCACTTAAAAACTAATAAATTATTGTTGTAGACAATTATCAAGGATTGAAACTTTTAGTTCTAAAAAATTTCAGAGCTGAAAAAATTTGTTAAGATTATATTATTAATGTGCATACTGGATCACAGACAAAACCAAGTGCAGAAGGCAATTTAATAATTATGTGTTGAATTTATCTATATACATATATAAGCGCCTTTGCCCTGAAAGTATGACCGACATAGAGCAAAAACTACTATGGCATAAAGGCGTACTAAGAAAGGATTTTGTAAAATTTGAATTTTAAAGCGTAAAAATAATGAAATTCGAGGGTACACTCCCAGCCCTAAAACAGGTGATTTGGGTAAAATTACCAGCTTAGCAATACATGTTTGCTTACATTCATTACCATAGCAAATTTAGAATCAGTTTATTATTAGCGAATTTCCATAGGAAAAATGA
The DNA here is from genome assembly GCA_018207615.1 of Philaenus spumarius. Classification (NCBI taxonomy): domain Eukaryota; kingdom Metazoa; phylum Arthropoda; class Insecta; order Hemiptera; family Aphrophoridae; genus Philaenus; species Philaenus spumarius. The sequence continues at coordinate 150,298 of JAGFPH010003342.1, read as the reverse complement.
GCTATGCAGTGACCCTTATGGTAAGACCCAAGGTCGGGAGTAGCAAATGAGCACCGATCCTGGTCCGCAGAACACGTTTTGGGGTGGCATTAAAAATCATATATATATATATATGTGTTCGCACTCTAGCGGCCGCATTTTAAGTCCGATTTGGTCCAAATTTGGTATACATGTTGGATGTCTATGTCGCTCGGACGAGTTCGTTAGCCAAAAAAATCCGACAACCTGAAATACGTTTTTTGACAGGAAGTAACTATTCTTTTAGATTTTTACTATGAGAATTCAATTTTTTTAGAGTTGTTTCTAAAAATATACATGTAGGATGTTATTCTGCATGTTTTGTTGTTTTACACGACCTTATAGCTCGCTTGGTTCTCCCAAAATCGATCAAAACGTAAAATACAATAAAAGTACCCGGTTCGAAGCCAAGTGGTGCAAACTCGCGAGGCCACTAGGCGCAAACAAATTCTACTAATATATTGCATAGACACAGGCAGCTGTTCAACGCCTTCGTGAGTAGACCTATTTCCAAAATTGTTGGTTGAAACCCTAAAACACAGGCATATAAACTTAATTTTTGAAATTTGCTCAACTCACGTCAGCGGTCCAGCTGCGTGGTCGAATTATTCTTCACAACCAACAGCTTTTTTAGGTTAGGTTAACAAAATAAAAGCAAACAAAAATCAACGTAAAATGTTTACTGCATTACAGTTCAATTCAAATACCTGTACTCATTTGCTAATCAGATAAAAAAACAACATAATTTTAGGTTAGGCCTGTACTGAACCAAAACAAGTTTATTAAAAGCATAAACGGTTTTTAATAATAGCAACCTCACAACTAACAGTTTTTTTCGATTAGGTATACAAGCAAACAAAAAGCTTAAGACAAACATCTGGTGCTAAATATTATATTGTTTCCTTTAGTTTGAAATGTTGATTATTTAAATATAAATGGTAGAATTACAACGCATGCCGTAATTAGAATTATTTGGGATGGTCTTACATTTTGTACAATCCCCTTGGCCCTATTAATTTGTGCCTCAGTCCTAATCAAAATATCAGAGTACACAGTAATTTGTTTGCATTGGCTTCGCCTTCGGTTGGTGAGCGAAGCCCTAGTTAAAATATAAATTATTTCTGAAATAAGTGTTCAACCGATCAGTGTTTACATACATAAACATGAAAATTTTCGCTGACCCTTCTACTGAGAAGAAAGTAAAATGAGTTATAAGTTTAGAAGTAGTGGCAAAACCCAGTGTATTTAGACATTTACAATTATTCTGACTTCGTTGCTTGCGTACTGGCATTTCTACGTCATCTGGTGCATACTGCAACAGAAAGCTCATCACTCTATCCAGCCCAATTAAAAATAAAATGTGTAAGGTCGTGGGACCCCCGTCAGGAACGAAGTTCATAACGAATTAAACAATCATGGACCCTTAAATAAATGCGGGAATGCAACTGTGTCTTAAATAATTGCAGAGATGCTACATAGCCTTAAATATTTTTGTAGACAATTTCCTAATTTTTTAGTAATATTTGGGTATCACCTATATTTTTCAGTATAATAAACATCACTTATATTTTTCTGTAGTAGACTGTCGCCTATATTTTTTCAGGGATGTAGACAATCACCCATATTGCCTACATTTTTCTCAGTACAGTAGGCAATTCCCTATGTTTTTCCAGAACAGTTACAATTACCTTTTGCAATAGTTTTATGTCTATATTTTATCACCATCGCCTATATGTTTTCAGTAGATAGTCACATATATTTTTTACAGTTGCACGGATCTGACTTGCAACAAAATTTTCTCTCGACTCCGAGCGGTAAATCATATCCATGTTAACATGTTTGTTATTTTTTAGACAGATTAACAAAGCCAGAACGTACAGTAGTGTCCATAAGGTGAATGCCTATAACCAGGTACGAACCTGCGAAACTGTGTTCAAGGTTTTAACTGTAGCAAATTTGGACTAGGCTAACCACTTTTATTAACACGTACAATACATTCTGCTTATTGCACATAAGCTACAGTAGGTAGTTTACCATTATTATAAAGGACAATGTTTTAAACTTTTGATTATCTTCCATACATAAATAAGAATTGTGAATAAATTTCAAACATCTTATTCACTCCTTTGCTTATTTCATTACTTGAATACACATTTTATTTTAACACTGTGCTCTAAAAACATAGCATTAAAAAGTAATTTATATATCTGTTTCTTCTATAAATTTAAATAAAAAAGTTATTTTTAGTTTGTTTCTAGACTTGCCAGATTATTCATATTAGATATAAAATCAATAATATTAGTTTCCTCTAATTCCCTTCAGTCTTAGTCAATAGTTTTTTAACTGAAGTATTCTATATTTTTAAGCAAGATGAATTTAATACCAAAGTGTTATTAACAACACCCACTTTATTCCATAAATTGTTAACCATGTAAACAGATAAGTAAGCTTCTATCCCCACTCCGATATTGCTTATGGCTGCAACAAGAGTCTTGCAATTGTTTTGCAAATTATACAGAGTTCAACTTATGCTTAACAAATTAAAAGAAAAAAATGAGTTTTCTTTCGGGTTACGGTAGGTGAACTAAGGTTTTAATTGATGATTTTAAGTGCTATCATTAATTAAGGCTATTTAAGTGAAAATGATATGGCTTGTTTAAATTATAATTTATTTAATTTGCCAATTTGTAACATGACTTGCATTTATTTATGGTGTATTAAGTTTAAGGGTCGGCTCTAGCTGTCGGCCATGTTGGCTGTCACTCCATAAGACCAATGTTAAATTAAAATCCAAATTTTTCCTTTATTTTTGATCAGAAAATTATAAACTATATGTAATTTTAAAGCTATAGTCAATATGCATGCAAATGGCTTTTTAAAAACTAAGAAAAATATTTTGTGTAATATTTATTAACAATTTAAAACATTGATATTTAATATTTTGTTGTCACTATTAATTATAGCGAAAAACTACCAAGCTGTTCGCCTGAAGAATTTCGTCTCCAAGGTTTTAGTATTTTTTTTAAACGCTATTTGAACAATTGCGGGTTTTAAATGGATTTAGGCTGACCAATGTCCGTGTAACCTACCGCCGCTATATGGTGATTTTAAATATTTTTTACGTAGTAACTATTAATTATAGCGAAAAATTACCAAGCCATTCGGATGAAGAATTTTGTCCCCAAGAGTTTGGTATTTAAAAAAAAACGCTATTTGAATAATTGCGGGTTTTAAATGGATTTAGGCTGAGCAATGTCCGCGTAACCTATGGTCGCTATAGGGAGTCGCAGGTTGCTTTCTGTTTTACTTAGAGCCGACCCTTGGGCAACTTTTATAAAGAGATAATAAGTATTAAATTTCACATATTTATGAAACAGTAATACTACAATGACTTACCATAACAATAGTCAAATTTTAGTAGCTCATACTACGATCATTTTGGTTATTTACAAGTGATGTTGTGACACATTAAAACGCAACACTGAACACACATTATTCCTTCTCATATCATCAATGAAACTAGACAGCAGCAACGAAGTGCCTCAAGACATATAACTTATTATAATTTCTTTTATTCTAATTTGAAAAACAAAATGGTAATGGTCTAGAAGGTTTAACATTTTGTACAAGAATAAATATTTATTTAAATTGGTAGGATCATGAAACATATTGTACATTAATTGATTATGTCTGATTACATAAAATTCAAGTTATTTTAACCCCGGCTTAGTTCATATTTGGTAGAGCACATTTATAATCTTTTATAATATTTGTTAATTGAATTTACTTTGTATTATCTTGGGGCAGGCACTCGGCTGGTTAAGCAAACCTACAAAGAATTACGCATTCTGAGTTTACTAGTTTGATATGAAATTTTGTTATAGCGTCAGCTTTAAAAAAAAGTTTTATTTACATCGTTTGTTCTATGTAATTCTTTATTGGTTTGAAGAATTAAAATTGTTCTAATGCAAGTTAACACAGAGTATACCACTCTCTGGAATATATTTGCTAGTTCTGCACTACTTATTTCAATAGAAATTTTTTAATAAATCACGATACACTTTGAAACACAACTGTTCACTCTCGAAGATAGACGCTAACTGCCTGGACGCTTTTGCCACCACTTTGCAAGTGGTGTTCTGACTTGGCATCCGTGATGACTACATGAGACAAGTGTTCAAAATTGTGTAAATGTAAACTTTGTTTGTGTTTTTTGTACTGTTATATGTTTAACCCTAGAACCGGCAGATCGCACGAAACGTGCGATCATGACAACACATTTGTAACGCGTGATTGTATTGAATATTTGACCTACTAAAAATCTTCCAATCTCAAAAAGACAAACACCATTGGAAAGGTAATGTTTCAAACTTTATTTTTTGTATTTACAATTTCTTTCTAAAACGTATATTTACATACGTAATCATCGTTGCAGTTTATTAATTTTCTACAAATCCATCGGCGCCCGAAAATTCATACAAAACATAACGAAATAACTCAACTTTCGTCAATCTCTAAAACCCGCCCAGTAGGTTGTCTTAGTTAAACCTATGTATCGATGGATTCATCACAATTTCCTCTATCCAAAACTTTCATCCAATCAAAAATCGGACAAATAGTTCTGAAGTTGTAAGGGGTTTTGTAGACCCTTGCAATTGGTCAGTTTTCCAACCAATAAACAGCGTTATTTATTTCACGTGATATGTGTGTGACCTCAATCGCTTTTTAGAGATATTTTGGTATCTTTGTAAACATAATGCTTCAAGCTAACTTCCCCTGTAAACCAAATATGCTATATTTGAACAGTTTATTGTGTAGGACCGTGGGAAAGTGACTGCTAATACGGTCTCATCTAACGTTCAAATCTGAAGCCTAACGGACTTTTACAACATAGCCAGACATAGGAGTTTGCGCGCGCATCTTGTACAGACGAGTTTTCTATATTTTTCTAACTTTTGTTATTCAAATAATTCTACGTCAAACACTTTTATGAAAAGATAATTTACAAGTATACAGTTCAGTTCTTTGATTTATTCTCTACACTTTGTTATAATAATATTTTATTTTTGGGCACAGCATATATTAGAAAATTACGTTTCTAACTTGGCATACTTTTGATAGCAGACTTGTAGTAAGAACATAAAATCTCGTGTTTTCAAAATAAGAAATTTGAAAATGTTAAATGTTTTTATACAGTTCTATTTAGAACTAAATTACGAAACTTTTTTACATTTATGGAAAAAAGTACAAAAAATGTTTACTACTTTTTATGTAGACTTAAAGTTGAACTTTTATTTTTCGTAACTAAACATTTTTTGTTTCTTGAGCTAATAACTTTGTAAATTTTACATCTATCATTTTTTTACTAGCATATACAAATTCTTTGAACCTTTCTCTACAAAAAAGCTATGGAACACTTTTGGATTGGGGTTCATTTACTATTTTTGGCGAATTTTTGAATAAATGCTTGCACACGCCAAAAAACCCATTTTCGTTAAAGCTGCAGGTTCTAGGGTTAAAAGATTTGCAAAAACTGACAACACTTCCCTTCTTCAGAAAATATTTTTCAATAGTTAATTGCCTCTCTTATTCCTTATAACTTTGGCTAGCTAGTTTTTGTTATTAGCACAAAAAGCCATACCTTATACTTAAAATTAGACTCCCAACTTCACTATATTTTCCTATTTTTTTTTTTTTTTTTAAAGTAAGGAATTTTATCTTCCAAATGTACTTTTGCGCTCAAAAACTGTTTAAAATATAAATAAATACAATTATTAACATGCAATACCTTTATAAAGCATCTATTACTTGCAATTTATTCCGATGTACTGCAGCAAGTTCACTTTTTAAACAGAATCACTTTTTACTATAAAAGTACAGTAAAACCTCTTATATCCGGATCAATGTGGCGCCGGGCGATCCGGATATCAAAAAATCCGGATTTGAGAGAGTTTTTTTTTAATATGGGTAAATTGGTTGAAATTAGGGATGGGTCGATTCTCGATACCACCGATACTTTAGCTTTTGTATCGGTATCAAGAATCGATAGCCGAAACTCGATACCGATTACCGATACCAAGAAATACTCAGTTGTCAGAACTGACTGTTCTTGTATAGACTCCGTGAATGTAATCTCCGGTATTTGCAATCGCATTCTCTGTATTTTAACTCAATTCAGCATTTAACAATAAATATCAGTAGGGAAAATGTAAAACATTATTAATTTTATGTAAGTAGACATTTTCCCCAGTAAAATGTTTTAGGCAATTGTTTCCTTTCTTAAGTTAACGCTTCTTGTTTTATTTTTATTCATGCGTAGGCTGTTATTTGTACACAAGAAGTCTAGAGTAGGCTCAAGGTCAAACACTTATTGATTCGTTTGTTATCGCGTCTATAGAATTAGGGTGTCTACTGTGAAGAAAAGTAACACATTTTATAGATCGGTAACAAAAGTATCTAAACTTTAAAGTAATAATTTTATTTGTTTGAAATCGGGTAAAACTTGTTGGGACTTACGTTACCCGTGATTTATGATTTTTATGGGAGTCCCGACGGAATTCCTTTGTTTTACTTTTTACAGCCCAACTAAAAAACATCATTCGCTACTGCAGTATTTAGTCAAAAATATTAATTTTTGATAAATATATTTATTATTTTTTACTACGCCGGATATCGGAGGTTTCGGATATGAGAGGTTCGGATTAGAGAGGTTTTACTCTCACAACAATAAATAAAATTTCTTATTTCCACCTGAAGTCCAGTTCAATACTTATTAATTTTGGACAAAACCCTATTAAACACTTGGTCAGTTTATACTTTTGTTAAATTTAGTCCGCAACTCCACTAGTTATGGACTGATTTTGAAAGATAGACTTCCTCGGTCACAAACATTACAGTACACACATGTTCTTAGACTTTGTGCGAGTATATTGATTCATTTGACATTTCAGCTCTTTAATTGTACAATATTCAGCGTTAACAAAATGTTATTCTTTTGTTACTTTCCTTAAAATTTAGAGTAGAAGTTGTTTTGAAAGAAACATTTAATTCCTTCAGAAGAGAAGAGAAAAAACAAATTTGAAACAAAACTTGTGAAATAGCAAATCGAGTAACGAGCGACTAAGATGTTTGTCACAATTCCACACTTAGCCGCGGTTATCCGAGCCCCGACTAACCAAGTTCCGAGTAAACCGAGGTAGTAAAAACAAAAAAGTTCGGTTTGCGCTAGACGCATGCGTTAAAGTAACCGCGCAAAGTGAAATCCGCATATAGCGGCAAATCTACTGTACTGTACTTATATTAGTCACGTAATGTTTTGTCAAAAATATTTCTGGTAAATAAAACGCACAGTTTTGAATCATTATTAAATACTGTACAATACAGCAATTCCAATGTTTTGAAAATCATCAATAGGATTAGGATTGTTTAAGTTTTAAGATATTTTAACCGGTACATATACTGTTTATTCAAGAGAATAATAGATTTAAAAATAAAAATAACATAATTAAATTATTTATAAGTAGTGAACTAAATAAACAATCGAACAAATGACTAGAATAAACAATAATACTAATCAGGTAGTTGGATACACTTAGTAGCGTAGTAAAGAGTAGACAGGCGTCTGTGATTATTGTTTACGCGATGGTGATGTCATCATTCCTTATCTTGCACCTGCTTCTATCCTACCCCTCCTCTCACACTTCTCCTTTAGTTTTTGTGAATACAGTAGTTTGATTCAGTATCAAGTAAACAATCGCTCTTAAAACGTTGCGTGTGTCATACTCATACTGCATATCGTTTGTTTAGTTTTCAAGCGAGCGAGTCTCGCTAAACAGAAAACACTTCTGGATTTCTTCAAATAATATTTTTTTACTGGAACATGTACTGTAGCCTACGTATGTCTTTTTATCTATTTGCATAATTGCATTTTATTTTCATTTGGACGTTAGTTTTTCATTTGATAATACAGTAATAGTTTTCGTTTGATAATGCCTTTTTTCACATCTTTGACCAGTTTTCATTAATTTCACAAGTTTACCGTACGTTTCTCTCTCTCGATTTTTTACATATTCCGTGCTATCGAAGTTTTCGCTTATCCGAAGTACCTTCGGCCCACCGCGGCTCTACTGTAATTTAATCATGAATTTGTTTTTCAAAATCATTTCGTGTATGTACTTAAGTGTACACCTAAGCCTTTAAATTAATCAAAAGAAAGAAAATGTGTACTGATATAAGGTTTGGTTTGCCAACGTCATCAAAATGTATAGATCATGACAAATGCGAATTCATTCTACTCTCGCCAAAATGCATCTACCACCCTGTACATCGGACTAATCTCTATCTTCCTTCTACACAAACGTTTCTTCTCAAGAAGTTCACTAAACATATATGCGCAAAATGCTGAGGATAGTGGGTAGATCAAAATAACAATATTTAATGTTATAGACTAATTCTAAACTTTATTGAAATCATTTAAATACATATAACATTAGTTTTTTACACTAAGTTGTCCTAGTTTATTATTTTTTTAATTGGATTTTAAACAAATCAAGTAATAATAGTTAAAATATTATAAAACAAACATTGTCTTAAATACTTATCAGATCAAAGTTTAAACAACTGTAAATTATTAATGTAAACTAAATAGAATTACAACGGTTTGAATCTTATAAAACAACTTGCAATGTCAAAAGTAAAATAAGAACTAAGCACACATTATAATTTATTTATTATTATTTATAAATTATAATTTATAAATTATTTGAGAAAGTGTTTACTAAAATACAATTTTCATAAATTCAGAATTTTTATAATGAATACACTATGAAAAGTAAGTAAACTTGATTTTTCATGTTTCATATTTGCCGCCTTCCATCAATTTTGGTCAAAAGTGCCTTCTAAAAGTATCCCGAGACCGAGGAGTTCAATGATTAATGTTAATGATCATATATAATGGCTTGGAGGTTAATTTTCCAAACACCGTGCAGAATCTTCTCTATATTAGTTAGATATTCTATGTTAAGAAAAAGAGAGGCAGGCCCAGTAATTTTGTGCGATCCAGACCTAACCAGGTTATTAAGATGCCTGAAATGTAGCAATTAAAGAAAGCAAAATACTGGTGCTTACCTAAAGCTTGTTGGTATCTTAGGTATTTTCCACCATTTTGAGAGAATCGAAATGAAATTTTACCTTTTCACCATAAAATTGTAGTAAAAATAAATCTTAGTTCCTCATTTCTTTTATATTGCCAACACATTTACGGATTAATGTTAGAAGAAAATTTTGATTTTTGAGAAACTTTACCTCACAAAATATGTAAAACCACCGCTTTAATTTTTTTAAACTATTTTTAAGTTTGGCTATCACCTTTCCATATAAGATTCTAGCGAAGCTGGAAATGACAAATGACAAAATGATTCGTATAACACTGGATCTTATAATATGTTTATATGGATTACCAACTTTTAATATGTACCACAGTATTTTATATTAGTCTTAACATTTTCTTTATTATAAATGTAATGATTTTAAGATTGTGAAACATTCAAATACAATAAATCGTGTATCCTAGTAACCACATTAGTAAAAAATCTGAAGCTTCAACTGGTACCAACTTTCTTCCCCATCTGTTGCAATCTATATAACTTCTCTTGGCAGCATAATAGTGGATGCCCCAACAACTAGTAACTACAGACTCTCATAAGTAAGACATATACCTATCTCGACCGAGATATGAACAACATTTGAAAATAATTATAGATATTTTTAAAGATTGTACTAAATTTATAATGTAAAATTTTTACTTATAATTTTGTCATAAAGAATTTAAATTTTCCCCGTAGCCAAACAGACACATCCATTTAGATGAAAAAGGTAAAAGAACAAAGATCAATTATTTTGAAGCCAATTTAGACTAAATCCATTTTATTATTTAATTTCATTTTGATAAAATATTTCTTGTGATTAAACTGATTGAATTAAAACAACATAAAATAATATACAACATTGATTGAAGTAATGACTCACATTACAAAAGTTTAAGAGTCAGTCGAGTCCTATTCAGCTGCAGCTGCTTGAGGTGGCGGTGGACCTTCTCTCGTGTCCGCCTCGACAGGCTCTGGTTTTTCTGTTTCAGTAGGTTCGGCAGGTTTCTCTTTGTCGTCTTTGACTGCTTCAGCTTCGCTAGGTTTAGCTTCTGTCGAAGGCTTTTCTGGCTCCTCCTAAGAGTTTCAAATTAAATATTGTTTTAAGTACAAAAGCAGTTTATATTTTTGTTGAGATACATTTACAATCAAAGGGTTATCTCAAAGAATATATGATTATGCCTGTTTCTGAAGAAAATACTTTGTTCCGATATTCTTAGAAAATCTTGTGATTAAATAAATTTCAAATACAATTTGCTAACTTGAATTTTTTAATACTTTAATAAATTAACGAAGTTAAAACATATTTAAGACTAGAAGATGAAAGTAAATGATGTTATAATACGATCTACACTAATTTTATGCATTACTGGCATTAAAATTTAATTTAAACCACAAAGCCGTTATATAAAATGACACCCAAATATTATTTGAACTAATTTTATGAAATACTGGTGTTAAAACATAATTTAAACCCCAAGGACAAATGTTGAAAATAAACATTGTTTGAATGTGATGTGCTCTAATTTTATAAACGGCATTAACTATGGTTACGTAGTGAGTGACATGGACCACTGTTCGAAAACTTTAGTTCAAAAAAGTGAATAGGCCTACTAAAAAATCATTTTTTACTTTTGTCTTAAATGTAAACAAAGTACAGAATGCTATGGCTTCACTTAACATGCTAAGTCACATATATGAGTACTATATTTTGTTAATTTAATTGGGTTTATTTCAATGAGCAATGTTTTCAAAGAAATATTTTGTCATAACACTATTTTTCAAGATATGACTGTTTATAGTGTTACGCAAAATCAAGTTTCACTGTACATTCCTTAAAGTTTTGTTACTCAATTAAATAGATAGAGCTCCCAACAGGCCATCATGGCAGTGCGTGCATCAAAGTTCAGTAGAACCTCGGTTATCAGAGTTTCCGGATTAATCAAGGCAAATGACCTTGCGGTT
>JAGFPH010003342.1:107912-124665 GCA_018207615.1 Philaenus spumarius | reverse complement strand
TAAAAAAGTTTTGTAATTTAGTTCTAAATAGAACTGTATAAAAAAATTTATCAATTTCAAATTTCTTATTTTGAAAAAAACAGTTTTATGTTCCAAATACACGACTGCTAAAAAACCTAGGATTAGTTTAAAACGTAATTTACTAATATATGCTTTGCCCGAAATGAAATACTATTATAACAAAGTATAGAGGATAAATTAAAGAAACAAACGGTATACTTGTCTTTTCTTAGTTCACAGAAGTGTTTGAGTTATCTTTATTTGAATAACAAAATGACATCAATCTAATGGAACTTCGCCTACAAGATAAGACGGGTCATTTGAATTACAAGGGAACAGAACGCTCTAGAAGATCTCACCAGATATGTACATTCTACGCTGTCTAGACAGACAAAAAACTGGTTTATTCTAGTTTAATTCCCACCATTAGGAAGGTCGGTCATTTCTCTACAAAATGATGTCAAGAAATCTATCAACACATATGATATAGTAGGCCTTATCTTGGTTGACAAATGGGCTGTTTCATTGGTTGAAAAACTGTCCAATCGCAAGGGTTTACAGTAATTCTTTGAATAAATTGTGTAAAATAGTGACATCTGATTGGAAGGCACCATTAGAAAGATAGAATCTTGATGAATCCAATGGTAGCTTTATAATCTCAATAGAAATACTTCTGTAGATGGTGTTGCCCGTTAAAGAAGTGGGAAATAACAGTACAATTGTACGCAGATTCGCGTGCGGAACTAACTGTAGCCCAATACGCATACAGTAGAGCGTCGATAATCCGAACGTCAAAAATCCGAACGCTTTCTGAGCCAGCCCCTGCAAAAATTTCGATTTTTGTAAATTCCAATTATTGAGTCGTTAAAAATTTCACAAAAATCTTCATCGCAGTTTGACATTATTATCTATTTTTAAACGTACCTGCTCTCACATGCCTTACAACAGACTGGCTGTCAGTATTTTCACTGTCACGCTAATAAGCTGGTTTAGCGCTAGCAGTAATCATACAGAAAGTTCATTAATTTCTCTTTGTGTAATCATTATAACAGTGTGTCGTACATACAGTAATGTACTATATAGTATTTTTTTTATTTTTCGTTTGTGTTAACTAAAATGTAACTTACAAGTGAACTTTTAATTATGTACTGTACTGTAATTGAGAGTTACATGTGTAGGCTAATCATGTTGGCCCTACTTTGTACGTGCAGGTTCTTGTAAATCATAATATGTAAGTAGTCTTACAAACTGTATTGTAATTACATTACCTCTTGTACTGTTTAACCACTTTAATCGATTAAAGGGCATATATTTTAGCCTAAATGGCTTTTTTTGGTTGTTTTCAAAAATCCGAACAAATTGATAATCCGAATCCCCCTCGGTCCCAATTAGATCGGATTTTCGACGCTCTACTGTATTTTAAAACGATGATTACGTATGTAAATATACGTTTTACATAAAAGTTGTAAATACAAAAATTAAAGTTTAATTCATTTCCTTTCCAATGGTGCCAGTTTTATTACGATTGGATAGTTAGAAGTGGATTAAATTATCGATTATGCAAATATATGCAAATTCTCGTTAAGGTTCGAGCGGGTTGCATTATTTGCGCCCGAGAGACTGCAGTCTGCCACTTTGAGGGTTAAGAAAGCTTTTTATGGTTATTTAATAAATTATCAAAAATGTGTTATAGAACATATAGTTGAAAATAGCCAATAGCTGAACTATGTAGGCCTACTATAACCCAAGGGTCGGAAAGCAAAGTAAATTCACCTACCTACAAGATTTACAGTGCCTGTTTCTGTGTGTAGCTGAAATGTACCATGAAATTTCTCAAACAACTGTAAAGCTAAGTTGATAGTTCTTGGGACTGCAGCGCCCAAACCATGCAAGACAATTTCGTTTTCTCCATTCTCAATTAATTTTTCACACTGATCTAGTTGACTCTAAAAAAAAAACAACAATTAAATAAAACGTCAACGGTAAAGTTTGGAGTGTAATTAAAATGGAGCTTATATCTAAAAATTTTCCTTTTTTATCAATGTGGGCTTACATGGAGAAAATATCGTTTGGATAAAATGTAATTGAAAATAATTATCACAGCAAGCAAAAATATAACAAAGTAGGCTTAATTTAATACAGGAAACCTCTACTATCCGCGCTGATCTGATTTGAGTCTAACTCTCATTAAATGTAGGCTTATTGTAAACATTATAATCTTAGGATTCTGTTATATATAATTTTCTACTTAACAAATATAGAAGTGTCTTGTATAAAAATATTTTAAAATGGTAGGTAGGTGTACACCTCAGATACCGCAAACATCTAAGGCAAGAAAGGTAGGCCATCTGGTAAGTTATTAGGCTTGTACCCTTTTCAACATGAAACGCAACATGATACTGACTCACATTAACATCCATTAGGCCTACACCAACTTTCACTTAAAACTACTTCGCATTTTCTTATAACATTACTTATAAATGTATATACAGAGTACCCTCTACCCGGAATGTTGGACATTATGATTTCTAAGATTCACATTTACACCAGTCGGGGACGAGTGCATTGCTTTATCTTTGTTCGGCACCTGTGACATCATCAGTTGGGTCAGGTAACATATTTGCAAGTGGCCAGGTATCATCGTACGGGTGTTGTCTCGGGGAAAGTATATATTAACACTCCATTAAATATTTAGGTCTGTGTTATACAATATGGAAACACACTGTGACTAGAGACTGCAAGTTAGAATTTCAGGCTATTTTTTTTAGTGCTTTCATTTTTAAATTCATACGTTATCATCTTAACCTTCAAATCAGCTGGATGTTAATGTATAGGCCTACTTTCGCAGTAATCTCTAGCGATTTTTTTTTGGTAACTCATGTTTTTCTAAACTTGTCGGTTAAGATGATGGAAATTCTTAAATTTTATTTCAACAAGGTTTATTTGTTCTTGTTATGAAATACTTTATACACATGACCTACATTTTCCTTATAATATTTTATTATTTCACAAAACGGGAAATTGAATTATACAAATTGATATCAAGATTTCAAGATACAGTGATATTATTCTCAATGTTTTGCTTTTAAATAAACAATTTTTACAGAAAGGAGTAATATTTTATCCCATTGAGTTACTGAATAGGCTACAAACAAATTATTAAGAGATTGTAAATCCCTCCAAAAATGAATGAAATCTTGGTCAATATGACTGGTGTTCGTTCTATATAACCAGGTATTCTTTGATGGGCGTAAATTTAACATTCGACCCTCAGCTGATATTTTTTGCATACGACCTTTTTTTACATTCTACTATTAAGTGAAAACATACATGACTAAAGACTATAAGTTCGAACTTCAGGATATTTTTTAAAATTATTCTTGCATTTCTGTTGGCGTAGCGTCATATAATAAATTTGCGCCCATTGATGTTCCAGGTAGAGGGTTAACAACTTATTTTGTCTCTAATGCAAAACATTAGTTGATAGGAATTTGAATGCTCCTGTTATCCCCTTAATTACAGTATACACCCACTAACCTAAAATTATTACAGTTACCTGTAAATACTATGTTTATACAGCCTGTCAAATCTACATTCTGAGTAAGAGTAACAGATTTACAAGTTATTACATTATGGGATATAATATTCTATCAGTAAAATCATAAATTTAAATACTTATGTATCAATTAGTAACACTAAGTTATCTATTTAATTCTAAGTGTTGTAATAATTTATACATCTGACGCATAAATAATTCCATTTGCTACACTTATAATATTTTATATAGGCTATTATGAAAACAATTTTAGGCTAAAAAATTAACAAACCTATCCTACAGAATTAAAGTTGTGTATTAATCATACTAACTTTAAAATTGGTTTTGTTAGTCACATAAATGTCATTTTTTTGTTTCGTACTGCGAGGAGGACACCTTTTTTTAAATACGTAGTCCGTATCTGACTTATATCTATTCTTTTTACTACTTAAACTTTGCAGGTTAACCTGTTTATGAGAACTAGAACTTTCTGCAGCCATTTTGTTATTCATTATTCTTAATTTGACAACGTACACATGATCATAAATTAAATAATGAATTACTATTGTAATAATGTAAACTAACCGTTGACTGAAAAAACAACTTATAATATATCTATTTTAAAATCATTGTTCTAACTAATATCAATTATTGTTTGTACTTCTTAAAGAATTTAAAAATTTCATACAAAATATGAGTTTGTTAATTATTATACACATATAAATCATATAATCATATATTACAAAATATCTTTTTTGGAATAAAAGTGAAAAAATACTAAATAGAAGAATATCTTTTATAAAATCATAGCACTTATTTTAGTGTTGATTATAAAATTAATTTCAATTTTAAAAATATTTGTTTTCATTTTAGTAGGTCTTTTTTCTTTATCTTCGTTTAGTATATCAAGAAATTTGTAAGAGGCAGTGAAAAAGGAAGAGAAGGGGCCTGCATTTAAATTTGGAGGGATTGATAGATAAATATTACACTAATGATAATAAGAAAAATAAATAAATTTAACATTAATTTAAGAACCTTAACTCATAATAATTTATATGTCAAGTTTTTAACATGTAAAGAAATCATCTAATTATTACAGTTTAATCTTTATAGAAGTATTACGATTTAAATTAGTATATTTTAGCTTCTTAATTTAAGTATACTTCAAACGCTTGGAGCGTAACGATCGCAGTGTTTGAAGTTCAAGGTATCACGTGACCCACGCTAACCGCCATCTTTGTGAGTTTTATAAACATCAGAGGCCGGGACGTAAGTGTTTCCCAAGAATTGTGTATAAATTTGTAATTATATAATTCGTAACCACAAAAATGTCAGAAAATAATACTGAAGTGAAGACCGAAAATTCCGTCGATATAGAAAATCAGGTAATTTGCAAAATCTATTATTATTTAAGTAAAAATATTCTGCTCGCCAACCTAGGCTAGGTAGTCAACCAACGTGATTGTAGTGAAATATGGACAGTGAGAGTGAGTTAAAACGTATTTTACATGTCTTGGAAGAAAGTGCAGTGCAAAGTGAATAATGCAATTACATTTTTAATGTAATGATGTTCATTATTAGAGATATTTCAGTCGTTCTTTTGTTTGTAAAACGTTATTTTCAATGTCTCAAGTATGCTAATAGCTTCCAGTATGTCGGCCATTTCAGCGGCCATCAATATCACCTAGCGGCAAAATAATAGTCCGCTTTCTAGGATAATACGCGCGTATTTTTAAAGTTTACTACCGTACACGTGACACCTCAATTTTTCAAATATTCTTAGATTTATAAGTCTGTAATTAGGTAATTTTGTTATATAAATTAATTGTTAGGTTCTGTTTAATACTTGCACTGTATACCATACTAGCCTGTCTAGTATCAATAGACCTACTAAAATCAATATTTAAATAGTTGAACATTGTTAGCCCATTTCGTAGAAGCTATACTTATGTAAAGTTGCTGAAATTTTATGTTAAAGTGTCTGAATATTATTATGTCATGCTTAGATTACTGTGCCTTTAAATTAAGTAAAATGTTTAAATAAGCTAGCCTAGGCCTATTTTATTATAGGCTACTAGGCTAGCCTACTACATAGCTTGACTAATCAGTTGGTTCAAGCTTACTATAATTATGATGTCCGAATTTTTAGAATAGGCCTACCACTAAGTTTAGGTACTTACTTGGTGTAAAATAAAATCAGCTAAACACTTCTTTAAAGAAAGTAAGAAGAGCCACTTATATTCTTAGTGTTATTGTAATTTCAGTATATGTCTCCCCCTAGTGTAGTGTACTTATGCACATTGCCACTGTTTGAAAGTAGGTCGTAAATTTACTTTATGGCCTTCAGCTGATATTTATGCAGGCGACGACCTTTTTTTGTAACAGTAGGTTGTCGAATAGTAAACTTACACCCATATTAGACTATAAGTTAGAACTTCAGGCTAGGCCTATGCTCGCATTCTGTTTTATAAAAAAACAACTTAGGCTAATTGATGTTATGTTACAGATTTAGGCCTATATGTATTTAGGCCTACAAAGTAGAAGCATAATACTGTGATTAGTGCCTGTAAATTAGGCTTTTTGTTTATTTTCATTGATTCAAAATACGTCGATGTAACAAATACATTTCGAGCCTTTTTATGCACATCGGATTGATAGAATGTATCTTGAATCGTGAACCTCGATGTAAAGTATGGTGGACATTAGGCCTTATATCAAAGCTCACTAAAGAATACCGTTGAGGGATGGGCTTGCGTACACCGAGACCTTGAACGCTCCAATCGCCGTAGTGCGACGTTGTCACGTTCTTCCCACGCTTCTAACAGACTGCGGCTGACTCAACGCATTTATAATTCTATAAACTGTGCGATCAAGCCTCGAGCGGTTAATACCAGGCGTGTTCGAGGCTAGTAGATATGGCAACGCTGCACGCCCATCCTTTTGGCCGCCCTGCAACGGTATTCTTTAGTGGGCTTTGATATAAGTGTCTATGTAGGCCTATAGGCTATTACAGAATTTTATAAAGTGAAACTTGTATGTTTTCCTGTTTCATTATATTTTGGCTTAGACCTAGGCCTATGTATTATATTAAATTGTAGGAATAGCGAAGTCTGGTAAATCGTGTTGCGTTTGTTTGCACAGTCCCATTTCATTGAAAAGATAAGTCTAATATTTCCTGAGTTAAATAAGCTGTGAATTGAGTTTAAGTGATTTATTTTCTGTTCATTATTAATTAACCTACTTTTAATTTTGTTAATCAAATTTTCTGTTTTTATTTATTTAATACGTAATATTTAAGAAATATAGAATAATGTAACGTTACAATTACGAATTAGAGCATTTTCTTGCGTATATGTTGGCACCTCTGCCGCAATATGGCGTGGGATAGTAATGTAAACTTTTAACGAACTAAGTAGAAAAAGGCAAGTAGCCTACATTTTATAACAGTATGTTTGTAGAAGTTTTAAACTCAACATGCTTATTAAATAACCTTTACAATAATTGAATACCGGCACTAAAATGAAATTGTAATTTTTCGGCGTGGAGGCATATAGTGAATTTTATCCAGTAAAATAGCACATAATGCCTAATGAATAATTTTAAATGTTTTTATTTATTTAAACTGAACAGTAGGCTAATTCAATATTCTGCAGCACAGTTTTAATAAAAACAAAATCTTGGAAGCAATTATAAGCCAATAAACTTTAGAAGTCAGTTATTAGAAATACAGTAAATTATTTTAAAAAGAGAACATTAAAAATAAATTTCACAAGTTTCACAAGGCAACAGAAATGTAAGAATAATTAAAAAAACCTAAAAGGTTCTAACCTATAGTATTTAGTCACAGTTATGTTTACCTGTATTCAACATTTAACAGTAGCCTAGAATGTAAAACATCGATGTCTGCAAAAATATTAGGCTAGGGTCGAATAGTAAACTTGCGCCCAATAAATTAGCCAAATGCGTTCTTATTTTTTTACATTGATGCTAAAATCAAACTGTACAAAACTACTTGGTTTAACAAAGAGCTACAAAATATTTAGTGAATAGTTTATCTCACTAAATATTTAACCTAACCTTTCATAAAAAGATACAATATATAGCCTTCTATGCTGTAAAGTTAAACTGTATAATTATTGTAAATGTAAGTCTACAAAGTTCCTACTGTATTTGAATTAATCAATAACTGAATTACACTTAGGTCTACTGATTTTAACAGAAAAGTTTAGTAGCAGAACAAAGTTAATTTCAATTATGAGATTTACAAACATGATAAGTATGTGTTTATTTATTGACGGAAAATCCTTTTTTTATAATAATACTAACTATACATATATCATGATTGTTGCAAAATATTAATATAAATAGTTCTTGGCGCTTTAGAAAGCAGATCACTTAATATCAACTAATAATAAACAACAAGCAATAAATATTTAACAAAAATAACATTCTAGCAAGGTATACAATACACAGAAAACAATGAATAGAATAATAATAATAATAATATAACAATCTAACAACAACATAGCAATCAGATAACAAATAATGTATAAAAATACAAGGCCAATTTAATTTAACTAATTCTAGGAAAAACTACATAGTATGTGAGACTCAAAACAAATGAATCAATAAATTTAAATAGTTCCAACACTTAAATAATGATATCAGAGGTCGAGGTTTACATCCAGAAGTATACTTTTGATGGCCTCAACGCTTAAATTAAAGATGTCAAGTTCAATAGGAGTAAGGTTGGCTCTACGCTGGATTCTAACCATAGGACTATTCAGTTGATACGTTGTGCCATGATGAAGTCTGGCAAATAATTCACTTGACCGAGTCCTTGCAGCTGGTATGCGAAAGTTAACAGTTTCGAGGAGCATTGGGCAGTCAAATGCAGCAACACTGTGTTGCTTGGTGTTACAACAGTGTTGTTAGAGAGCAGTGGCGCAAGTGTCAGTAACTGCTTTAGACTTACTATCCTTATTTCCCCAACATGTGCGAATCTTGCTCGAGTTAACTTTACCGTCCATTACTATAATTAGGAAAAAATGTATACGCAAATGCGTTTCGATGACCAAGTACTATAAACTTTTATCAAATTTAAAGTAAAAACAGTGTAGGTACTTGAAACTCCATAATAGGATACTTTATTTAAGTCCGCTACACATATCTTTCACCGTTAGGCATCTAAGTAGAGCAAGAAGATGCTTAGCGACGAAACATATTAGCGATTTAAGTAAAGTTATATTTGTGAAATTATACCTAGCGGTTTTTGTATCCTAAAAACTTTTAACTAACGAATAACCCTATTTATTATTATAGCTGCAAAAAATTACCGTATATAATAAAATCTTTTTAGTTTTTTTTTAACTATTCAGGTAATAAAGTGAAATTTAGAATTAATTGAAATCAAACCCAAAAGTTGTAAAAGGCTTTTAGGCAAAGTATTTTTGTTAATGATTATGAAGGACAATCTTAAAAGAAATTTGTTTTGTAATATTTGTAGCCCATCCTACCTTTCAGTAGCCTATAATAATTAATTTAAAACAGTTTTAAATATAGCCTTTCTAAGTAGGATTGGAAACAGTGCAGATGAGGGTCACCAACAATATTAAAATTATTTTGACTATTCTGAAACTAGACAACTTGAATCTATAAACATAAACTAGAACAGACGCTAACAAATATTATAGAAACAAAACACATAAATTGCAGGTTAAAGTTTATGTATTTTGGTTAGGTTTGGACTAAAAAAAACTACTGGTTGGACTATATAGACTGTATAATGGATCCAAAAAGGCAAATAAAGACATAGGCTAGCGGTTGAAATAAAACATGCAAAATGTAGATTTATCTTGATTAACATCCAATTAAAGTTTGAATTGTTGGCAAAAAACTAATTCGTATAGGTTGCGATAAAGGATTGTACCTTTATTAGATATATTATATGACAAGTTTTTATGATCAAAAAGGTAGTAGTATACATTACGAAAATCAGATTTTAAATTAGGTTAGGTTTTTATACGTTTTAATGAATACCTATTAAGATAGATAATTCTTGTTAGAAATCTGTCAATTCTATTATATCTGTCAGATTACCAAGATGGCTAAATGTTCAGGGTGTGAGTTAATCCTATTGAACTTTTGTTTATCTCCACTTGTATTTAGGCTAATTGTTCTTATTTGATTTTCGACAATCGGTCGAGTGTAGGCCTATAATTTTATTACATTTCAAGGAAAATATGAAGTTTTGTTGCATTCTTTAAATATTGATGGTCACCCTCATCTGTATAATTACTGTAGGGTTTTTATTAACAAAGATTTTCCATAGTAGTTAAAAAAAAAAAAAAACCTATTCTTAGGCCTAGACTCTAAGGAAGCAATATTTGTTTTTAATTGTTGGGGTTACTGATAAAAGAGGGTCATTGATAACAAATAATTAGGCTATAATTGCATATTCTTATGGTGAGTTTATAGAAAGTATACTGATTGTAAATAATGATTTACAACTCAAGGTCAAATTTGATATAGTAAAGTAGAAGCAATATTATATTGCATTTTTAGTTAAACCACATATATATGATTAATTACTGGTAGGCCTACATGGTCAAGTTAAATTTGATTCTAATATTTTAAATTGTAGGCCTATTATACCAGAGTGCCTACTTATTATTTTAATCAGTTGGAGTGTTGGTATTAAAAAAAGCTTAATATTTTATTACTAATTTTTTAATTTTATGAAAATATTTTATAGTTTTTTAAATTAAGTGTAAAATCTTTAACTGCAAAAATAAAAGTAAACTTAGCCTCATTATAATCAGTTTTTTTCATATAAAGTGTTTTTAAGAAAAAATTTTAGATGAGACGTATACTATTTTGTTTTACTGCTAATCTTGTCTTTGTATTGGTTATATATCAAAACACAAATAAAATGGCGGCACAGCCAGCCACAACACCGGTGGCGCTGCTCGTCATAGGGCTTTGATTGTTATGGCGTCTATTAGATTAAGGCATCCGGTGGCATCGCCACATATTGGCTGCTGACTTGCTTCTGCCGTACCCCTCGACTACATCGGCAGCCACGGGTGGCGGCTTCTGCCGTACCCCTCGACTACATCGGCAGCCACGGGTAGCGGAGAGTTTTAGCGGTGCATTGTACCTTACCGGTTCATTGACACCGAGTTCAGTGGTTTTTCTGCTCAGGTCACTGGCACGGTTCTGTTCAGGACACATTCTAAAATTAGCGTACTTCGGTCTATTTTCTTCTCACCTAAATTATGGAATTGGTCTATGGGGTGATTCAACAACAAAACAAATGAACCAAAGGGTCTTTAGGCTACAAAAGCAAGCAGTAAGAATTATGGCTCGTCTGGGTTATCGTGATTCTTATAGAGAAGCATTTAAAAATCTAAGAATTTTGACCTTTCCTTGTAGCCTATGTACATTTTTGAAGTAATTTTACATTACAAGTATAAGAGTTGGGTTACTTGAAACGTTGATGTACATACATACAATACGCGAATTAAAGATGACTTCCGTGGCAAACAGCACAGATTAAAAGCTTTTGACAAGCTACCATCTGAGACTGGTGTCCGTTTCATGAACAAACTCCCCAAAGAGTTTAAAGAAACAATGTTAAAGTCAATGTTATTAAAAACAAATTAAAGCAGTGGCTGAAAATGAATGCTTTCTATACTGTGGAGGAGATTGTGCATTGCGTTATTGAATTGTTCCATTTTAGATTTTATTGAATTTTTGTAAAAGATGTATGTAATTTCTGATGTGTATCTAATTAATGTGCCTGAAATCTTTCATGGGGGCTTACTAGTAACTAGTGTCATATATATATATAATAGCCTATGTGAAAACAGAAAACTAACTGCTCGGCTGGCGAGAACTATTGAACTAACGTGGGACCAAACAAAGAGTGATTTGCTGCGCCAGCGGTTGCCCTTTGGAAACGCGTCGCCAACAGTCACTGGTGGAGCAACTGGTTGTATGGGCTAAAGGTTTGTAGGCTTGTTTAATTTTGTGTTTTAATGTTTCAAACTTGAATGTTTACAGGAACAAACTGAAGAAAAGCCTTCTGGGCGAGGAAGGAGGTCAGCAAGCAAAAGACTTTCAATGCTAACGAGGACAGCACAAGAAGGAGAAGCAATTTTAAAAGTAAGTCGTCTTATCTCTATTTTCTTACAGTAGAATCCCGCTATTCCGAACTAATTGGGAACAAACACTGTTCAGTTTGGCGGGAATTCGGAAAAGGCGGATTTTATGAATAATATGAACGTATTGACTTGTTAAGGCGTAAGTTAAGTGCGGGATATCTGCTAGAGTCAGTTCTATACAGCGTTAATCGGCTCGGAGGAAAGCGAAGAGGAGATGAACGCTCAAACTGAACTCATATCACACTTAGACGCGGCTCTTGACCACGCTCTAGTGTAGGATTACACCATGCGTTTTTTTCTTCCGTTGCTTTACGATTCCGTTTTTTAAGAAGTGAAGGGATAGGTTGTTCGAACTGTCCGTTTTGTCATCCCGCAGTCTGTCCGTTAGTACCGCATCGTTTTCAAAAAAGATCGAGAAAAAAATAAAATTTGTTCGAGATAACGAAAACAGAGGAGAAAAACTTATGAACGCAACTGGCAGGTGGCGACACAACACTATTAGTGCCTAGCTGTTGTATCTAATCCTTCCTTCTTTCTGAAGGACCCGGTATCCGTTTCATCGGAAGCTTGTTGTGGCAGCTTCCTTCCCGCAAAACGGATGGAAACAAAACCTGCTTTCATTCCAATTTGGTTTCAGACGTTTTCATCAAGCTTTGGTTCTATGTACGTTTCTATTTAACTTATTTGTATAACAATAAATGTACGTTTTTTTCTCATACATCTTTTTAAGATTCTTCTGTTTTTATGTTTAAAAAAACGGTATTTTTCTGAACCCTGTTTGGAATTGGCGGATTTTCGGAGTAATGGGACTCTAAACTGTATTTTTTAACTGGCCTTAAAGTTTAAAAACGTTTTTGTTTTTAGACAAACAATCTGTCTATCAAAGCAGTTATTACAATTCTTAGAATTTTGGTAAAATAACTATATAAGACCATTTTTTTTTAAATAAATTGAAGAGAAAATACAAAACATTAAAATATGTTTCATCTTAATAAAAGTAGAAATAAAAACTTACTTAAGAGCTAAATTTGTATTAACTATCTAAAGCGACATACATAATGCGTTTTTTCAGCTTACCTTGTACAAGACTACTGCGGTTTCAAAACACTATACTTTCATCTTCAGACCGCATATTCTCGGTGGAGGTCATCATAAAGAACTTTTTGTATATATAAACATGTAGTTATACTACAATTATAGTGAGAGTTTAAATAGTATAGTTTACAGTAAAAAATGTTGCAAATAACATTACCCTACTTAAAAATTTGCAAATAATATAAACATCATAAATCAACTAGGCTAACTAATTTTTTTACAGTTGCCAGTTTTGTTTTGTAATAACATTTTGACCATTAGTTTTCATACGTATCAAGAAATTGGTTAGCTAGTTATTCATAAATCATTGTTACTATAATAAGTGCTTATATATTTAAAGGCGGCATACTAATTTGGGGATTTGCGCAACTTACTACGAAGCTTTAGGTTTCCGATTAGCATCTGGTTGAAGACCTTGGATGTTTTGTATCTAGCTGAAATACTTAAAAGAAGTTGATTTGAGATGATATCCTGTTGGGTTTTGCCTTAAAACCTAAAAAGCTTTTCTTGTTTACATCTTATAGGATAAAAAAAAACTTTATAAATAAACTTCTGATTAATTTTTTTTTTTTTTTTTTTTTGCTTTCCATGCCACTTTCTGCCTTTCGGCTAACGAGCATGTTTTTTTGGGCTTTTTTAATATTTTATGGTCCCCCGCGGATTTGAACCCGGGACGTCTTGCTTATGAGGCAAGTACCATAGCGGTTGAGCTATGACAGAGGACTTCTGTTTAATTAGCTACATTATATGTTTCACAGTTATATCTTCTGGCTACTGTTGTTTTCTATCCTATTATGGGGAAGGTGTATAACATAGTAAAAATTTCATCTGGTTGTCTTTTACTTAAATTATTACACACCTTTTGTAATATTTTCTTTTTTTAAACTTTCAATAAAATTATTTTTTTAAACTTTTAAAATAATGATTTCGAGTCCCCCCATCCCATTTTTTACTTTCTGGTTGTAATCATTTATTTTCGCAATGATCAGGGAATGGGACATAAAGAAGACGGGGCTCCAGAAGGTCGGAGAACAACAAGAAGTTCGACTCGGGGCTCCACGGGTTCTACTGCAGCAGCAACTCCACCGCCTGCCAAAAGAGAAAAGAAAACACCTTCTTCAGGCAGAGGTAAGAGTTTCAATGTGCTTTCAATTACTGTATAAACCTACTGAGTCCGTGCACTGTCTATAGACATATACATGTTCGGCACTCGAAGAATGCCAGATTATAAAATATTCCTGATTACAGGATGAATAAATAAATAAATAAAAAAATTACATTAAAATATAACTTTTATTCTTAACCCTTAAAGCGCTAAGCTAAATGTGTGCTACCACTCATTTAGAGTTAAAAAATATTTATTTATTTTCTCAATGTTGTTTTTAAATTTTGATTCTTAGTGTTAAGCAGTACACACAAAAAATACTTAAATAGAAGTACTTATTTGCCTGTCTCTCTTACCAGATGAAGGAATCGCAATAAAATTTGGTATATTTATATTGCATGCTAACTTATAGTATACTAGCTGACCCGTACGGCGTTGCCCGTGGTGGTTGGTATTTTCAGTCTTTTTAACGTAATTGTATTCTTTTTAAGTGTTCAGTCAGTAAGTGGTATTTGGCTTTTATATATATAGATCTTAAATAATAAAAGCACTATTGTCATAATAATAAAAGATCTGAAATTTCGAATTTTTTCAAACCCTTTCTTAGTGAGCACCTATGGCCCTAGAGGAAGCTACATACGGGTGATTCCATGTCAAATCAACACAGTCATTTTACCTGACCATCTCAGATTTCAATGAAATTTGGTATACTTTTACACCCCATAGAGACTAAGAAATATACCAAATTTCAACTTGATATGTCAATTAGTTTCACAGTTACGCCTTGTTAAAGTTTTCAAAAAACGCTCAAAATCGACCCGTTATAGAAACTTTAAAGTGCTATAGCTCCCCTCAGAATCAAGCTAGAAAGATGGGAGGGGTGTCATTTTGCAGCATTTTTCAAGCCCTTTCTAAAAATGTATGACACTATAGGGGTCATAATACAAATTTTTTTAACAATTTCAAAATCAAAAATTAAACTTAAAATTTTTCAAAATGCGACGCTTTAAAAATTTTGAAAAAATTCTCAAATAGTCCTTGTGTAGTTGTTAATTGATGGTATAAATTTCATTATGGGATCATAATGGGTTCTTACAGAAAAATGCATTTGAAAACATGCTTACATTACAATTTCCTCTATAACGCCTCATTGCTATCACAAGGGCTAAGAGTATCTTAAACTGTAAACAAAGATTATGTGAAATTTGTATGGGAGATTAATTTGATCAATGATATTTAATTTTTACAACCTCATTTTTAATGCTAAATTTAATTATTTGAAAGCTTTAGACAAATATTGTTAATAGAAAAGGAGCCGTTTTAACAAAAAAATTTAGCTAGGGGAAATTTAAGATAAATATACACATGAAGTTTTTTGGTAACTGGGCTACTATTTAAACACTTCATTGTTAATATTAATAAACTTCTGAAAACACTGCATTGATATTTAAAAAAATAAGTTCACATTCATAATGTCTATGTACACAACAGAAAAAAAACATATAATGGTTAATTTGTGCAGCCTTTTTCTACCTCCTTACAAGCAATATATTTCCAATAAAACAAGATAGATTTCTGCCCAAATTATTTCATTTTACTTTCTCACTGTACTATAGTAGGCCTATAGAGAAAGTATAGTGATCGCAAAAAAATCGATGTTGATATTTTTGTGTAAATATCCGTTTTGGGACCCCCTGAGTCCAAAAAAGTGGTTTTTACAAAATGTCCGTCTGTATGTATGTACACAAAGCTAGAGCAAAAACTATTCGATCGATTTCAAACAAATTTGCATCAGACATGTCAATTAGGCCTGTATAGATGCACGAAAAACGGTTTTGAAAAATTTTGAAAAACAACACCCTTTTTGGCAAAAAAACCCCCAAAAAATCAGTTATTATTTTTTTATAAACAAACAGCTCTAAGGATTTTGATAAAATTTTACTTATTTGTAGCCCTTAATGTACCCTACCATATGCAATAAACTGCATCTTTCTAAAAATTCTCGTTTAGCTAATAATAATAATAATAACTGATTTTTGGCCATTCAGGGGGTTGTGTTTCACATTTTTTCAAAACCTTTTTTCGTGCATCCATACAGCCCAAATTGAGGTGTTTGGTGCAAATTTGTTCGAAATCGATCAAATGGTTTTCTCTCTAGATAATAATAACAATATTTATTAGTTAATCTCCTACTTTAATACCCCACCTACAATTATGAAGTCACAGTGAATCTGTTTGATAATTTAAATATGTTTGTGAGAAAGTATGTGCCAGTGTCTGGTACCGTTTATTATTTATAAAATGAATAATAATATTGTACCGTACAATCATTAAATAACTATTTATTGTATATAAATTTATAGTTTATCTTGGTGTGTTATAAGTTATTAATTATAAGTTAATTGCTTTACAAAATATTCAAACAAAAGTACTTTCAATTACCATATAAGCTTTATGTTATTAAGAATTATTAGTTCGCTGTCACTAGCATTCTATGATAAAATTTGAATGTAAGCGGTTTTTCAAATGCATTTTTCTTTGAGAACCCATTATGATCCCATAATGAAATTTATACCATCAATTAACAACTATATAAGGACTATTTGAGAATTTTTTCGAAATTTTTAAAGCGTCGCATTTTGAAAAATTTGAAATTTAATTTTTGATTTTGAAATTGTTAAACAAATTTGTATTAAGACCCCCTATAGTGTTATAAATTTTTAGAAAGGGCTTGAAAAATGCTGCAAAACGACACCTCTCCCATCTTTCTAGCTTGATTCTGAGAGGTGCTATAGCAGCTTAAAGTTTCCATAACGGGTCAATTTTGAGCTTTTTTTGAAAACTTTAACGAGG
>JAGFPH010003342.1:93761-107812 GCA_018207615.1 Philaenus spumarius | reverse complement strand
AAAACTGCAACAACAGTTTGTGTTACAGCAAGTTGGAGCAAGAAAGACACCTTAGTTTTTGTACCAACGGGGAGGCAGTGACATGAAACAATTTATGTTTTACTTTTCTTGACTTTTTTATAAGTTTTTTGATTTTCTTAACCGTAGGAACTCTATCGATATAAAAGCAATCAGTAATTTGTCAATTATAACCCGGGAAGCAGGATGCACAAGTCTATTACAGTTGGTACCTCATAGGATTGAACCTGGCTAATGGCTATCAATTTAACTGAAATACATTTCAACTTTCCAATTCTACATCATATTACATACCTCCTTATCAGGTGAACTGGGTTGATCTGTTGGCCCATTATCTGTAGATTTAGCACTTTGCGAAAGTGCAGGTGCTGGGGTCGGCGTCGCCTCTTCAACGTCCATTGATTCGGGTTTGCTTTCAGCCGCAGTTGCATCTGTCGAATCTACGCTGTTTTCTTTCTTTTCTGTTTCTTCTAATTTGCCATTCTCTTCAGTCACTTCCTCTTTCTTGGGTTCTTCTTTTTCTTCTGCTTTACTGTCAGAATGACCCTCATCATTTTCTTCATCTGCTTCATCTCTCTTCGGCCGCCCTCTACGCGAACCTAGATAAACGTTTACCCATCATAAAATTAATTCTATATACAGGTTGGAAAATAAGGCCTTAACTCCTGTTAGTTTTTTTTAAGTGGCACTTGCACCTTCAACATGATCTTGTTAATATATACTTTTGTTCGGTTTAAAAAAAATATGAACAATTTATTATTGAGTATTGTTAAGCGGTTACGACTAAAATAAAAGGATTTAGACAAAGTTGATAATGTAAATGGTCTCTGTGTTCCATTACAAACACGAGCTAACATTGAGTGTTGGATGTGAAGACTGACTAAAACGTTTTCCTGATGACTCGTTTTATTGAATGAGCTCCAGTCATGGGTGGTAGATTTACACACCATAATTTATTTTCCTAGGTATTCTGACATTATTCCCTCTACAGGTTTCTAATTACAATTTTACAACAGATGTAAATCGGAAGGCATCACACAGTGATAATGGTGGTGGAATACAGTAGTCTCTTTATCCGACCTTCGCTCATCCGATTGATAATCATCATCCGACCAATGCATAAAATAGTCCTTGTAATAATTGGAAAGTCCAAAAACCCAAGAGCATTTAACCCTTTTAGTGCCAGGCCCCATATGCAAGATTCGTCTAAAAGTGCCAAGCCGTTTTTGTACTTTTGTAGTGCTTTTATATAACACTTCATAACTTATAAACTATTCATGCTATACTAATAAAAATTTTAACTCACCTAAAAAATACTATAATGATGTTGATACTCAGATTGAAACTGGTCAACCTTTATTAAAAAAATTTAAAAAAATTCACAAACAGCTGGTTTTAAAACAAAAATTTTTTTTAAACTGATTTTGGAGTGCCATAACACTATTTGAATCATTCACTATCATATTAAAGCATAATTATTATTGAAGAAGAATATATTTTATACATTATTAGAAAAAATCATAAAAATCCACCAAAAAATAAAAAAATACATAAAAAAAACAAAGTTTATATCACACGCCTTTTTTTTACAATAAACACAATTGGTAAAGAAGAGTAACTATTTATACTAATTAAAAGTAAATATTGAGTCACTACCATTTTTATCTTTAATTTATAAATAAATTCGAAGAAATTTTAAGTAAAACAAAGAAATGATGTAAACACACTACGCCTAAATAGTTTATAGTAAACAAAGTTTGTAGGTTAGCTAGGCCTAGCCTACAGTAACTATCACTAAAGAAACACAAATTAAGAATATATTAAACTAAATGAACAACAAAAGTTAATTAAAATAAAACACAATACCAAAAACACAAGTCTATTGTCCTAAAATGTATAAAAATACAATAAACATTCTAATAAACACAACAGTAACAATGTTTCAACTCAACTACGCTAGACCTTGCGTCTGCTAGGCCGGAACAGCTGTTCACTAAATCGATAGTATTTCAACTATTTTCTGTCCAAATAAGATTATTTTTACATAGGTTTAGAGCTGAAAGAGATTGCTTTATACAACTAAGTGAACGCCAACGCCATCTGTTAGAATTCATAGGGACTATGTGCACAAATACTAAATGCGCCGATACAATCTGCGTTGGCACTTCTTGCATACGTATGTTGCGCCGATCGCATCGGCGCGTGGCACTAAAAGGGTTAAAACTATTTCGAAAAGCACCCTTACCATAAAATACTAAGGACAAAAATGGATGAGCGAAATATTTAAAGAATAGTTTTTAAGGCATTTGTTACCTCCACAGAAAAATATTTTAAAACAAAATTGATGAACAAGAACAACCTGTTAAGTCAGTCAAAATATCACACTAAGATGCAGTAAAAGCAAAAGGAAGAAGCTACGGGGTTCGATATCATGGTGCTCCAAAGATAGCAGGACCTAGCAGCTCATCGGCAAAGCAGACTAAACTTATAACATTCTTTCCATTGTCGGACTCTCCATAGCATTTTTTTGTAAAGTCAATGTATTTTTAATATTTTATCAATGCAAATAATACTGGTTGTATAATAGGGTGGTGCGAAAAAACTCAAGTTTTGAATTCAGAGTTGCTATAGTGAAAAAAAGTTGCGATTGGTACATTCAAGAAAAACAAAAAAAATTTTTTTTTAAATCGGACTTTATCTTCCGATTGCGCGCAATTGGCCAAAAGTTTCATAAAAGTAGTGAAAACAATAATTTTTCAAAAAATTATTAAAATTTTTGTTGTTGATATTTTTAGTTTCTATAGCAACATTAATATTTCTTTACATCAAGTATTGAAAAACAGTCAAAAGAATTTGTTGTCTCTAAGAGTATACCTACCGATTGCACAAATCCATTGAAATTCAACAAAAAATGCTGTTTTTAGCTATTTCAAGTAATAAAGAAAATTTTAAGTTTCTGGTTAGAAGTTTATTTATCTTCATATACATTGAAATTATTGTACATACAGCCTTCCAATCTGTGATACTTATGATGGCCACGGACCACGTTGCAAAACAGCGCTAGTGTTTCTGCCGGGCGTCTGCTGCAGTGGACAGAAAACTGTTGAATAAAGATCAACAGTACCTTTGGGACATAAGTCAATCAGTAAAGAGTGGAGAATTTCCAAATGACTTATCTAAACGAGAAACGGGCCCGATTTCGAACTCCAGGTGGCTCACGTGGCAGAGTTATTCGGTTGTATGTGAGTTTAGAAAATCCATCTGATGCTCTAAAGAAGTTAAGTGACATACATTTTAAGATCGTACATGCCAATTTGGTTTGAGATAAAGTGCAGTAAGTACATAACAGAACGACCACTTCACGTTTACAAAGCAATACAAACATCTCGCTACCTGTCTGACGACTTGAAGAAAGTAGTCCATCCTGTAATTGAAAGGACGAACGCGATCTTCGCACACCCCGAAAACATCTTAACAGCAATGGTATTCGATGAAAAGGGGCACAAAGAGAGTTGGGGGTTCAGGAGTTTTAAAAACAAGACAGGCACGTTCAAAGATGTTGCTCAAGGTGTGTGGGCCCCAATCAAGAGATATTACATTAGAGCCACACTAGAATTTAGATCAGTAACGCCCAATTTTGAAAGCAAATACAATACAGAGTGGCTTCTAAACCAAGCACTAGTACAGAATAAAAAAAGTATAACAAATTAGATATAAGCAGAAAGACTAAACCAAAGTAAGTACCAAACATACAATGTATAAATAGCAAACCCCCTTATTTTTTGGATGGATGGGATGGATGTGGGTGGAACTCGAAGTTCAGGCACCTCCCCATGGTTAGTTCTGAGTTGTTTTGATATTATTAAATCTAAACAAGCGAAGAGCTGCACAATTGGCATGAAACTCAAAATCAACAACTTTTTCGCCTCAAATGATCATTTTTCAAACATATTAAATGTGCCCAAAAATGGGGAAGTTCGTTTAATTTCTAAGGACCCGCGCGATCGGAAAGTATACTCCTAGAGAGAATTTTTTTTTACTGTTTTTCAATGCTTTATGTAAAAAAATGTTGCTATAGGAACTAAATATATCAACAACAAAAATTTAAATACGAAAAAATTATTATTTTCACTAATTTTATGAAATTTTTGGCCGATTGCGCGATCGGAAGATAAAGTCCGATTTCAAAATTTGTTTTGTTTTTCTTGTATGTACCAATCGCAACTTTTTCACACTATAGCAAGTCTGAATTCAAAACTTGACTTTTTTTCGCACCACCCTATTGTATAAGTTGTGTTTTTCTATTAAAATTTCAGTTAAGACTTTAACTAAATTTGTGTATTCTGTTTATATGAAACTTGAATAAAATTATATTAAATGAATAAAATACAGCCATTTTTAAGAGTTTTTCATTAACAAGTATAAATTTTACAATTGTTATTGTTGCCATCAGAAGTATCGGATGTAGATCTAGCTTCTACGTTGAAGTACTATGTTTTGAACACAAAAGAAATTAATTATTTCAATTTTAATCCTGAACTACTCCTAATACTCCTGATCCTAGTACTTGTGCATTTCAAAAGCAGAATGGCTTTGTAAAGCTGCTTCTCCCATATCAGCAACGCAAAACACTTTCCTACACAATTTACACTTTGTACTGTGTTTATCATTTGGAATCTCCAACACCCAATCCTTATAGTTCACATTTAACAACCATCATTAAAATAACATTTACCAGTTCACGACATTTTCTAAAAAGGGCAGTAGGCCCTAAGTAATAATGTTTACAGATTGGACAGAATCTGTATTCCGTACCCATACAAACTGCAACCTTAAACCTATGAAAAACTTATATATATTAACTAGGGCTTATCTTTAAGTTTTAGGAAAATACTACAGTTTAGGTGTATACATTTTTTTTTTTTAAGATTCAGGATGATAATATAACAATTTTAAGTACTTGAATCCAACAATAAAGCAAATAAAAAAACTAAATCAACCTAACTAATTAAATTACCGAAGAATCTAACCTTAAATATGGTACTTCAAAATAAAAAGGGAATGAAGTTAATATCTGTGTACTACTATTTACTTAAGCTAGGGAATACAAACTTTAAGTTGACATTAAGAAATGCTCTTAACCAAAAAACTGTAAAGAATTTTACACAGTTCCAATTGGAGTTTGAAAGACAAGTAAGGCATTATACGTGTAGTTTACGCAATAAAAACAGAAGGTGGCCTGTATTTCTGCCCCATTTTACAGGAGAAAAATTTGTATTTTAGAAACCAGCTGCAGGAGGGAGATGACAGTTTCGCCTCAAGTGTGGGTTGGTTCGAGAAATGGAAGAGGTATGGTGTGCAGAGCTAAATGTGTGCAGAGAAAATCTCTCTGGTGACTCTGAGACCGTATCGGAATTTATTCTAAAATTATCACTGAAGAAAATTGATTTAGTGAAAAAACTTACAACTACGATGAAGGGGTTTAAATTTTTTAATGTTGCCGGCAAAAAATACTTGCTTCCTGTGCACAAAAAAGTAAAAAGCAGCTCACAAGTATGGCAGCGTTGAATGCAACTTGAAACCAAAAATTAAAACTGGTTGTGATTGGGAAGTCTGACAAGTCAAGAACATTCAAGAATGTAACCATCTTAGCTCTTCTGATTATCTACACACATCAATGCAATTCCTGGGTGAATCAGGAAAACTTAAAGAATTTGTTTTTAAACTCATTTATTTTGAAATAAAGTGCAAAAAGTTTTTAAAAGAAAAGGGATTGCCATGCAAATCTATTTTGATAATGTATAATGCATTTTCACAACCAAGTATAGACTAACTGCAGTGTGACGGGATCCGTCAATGGATCAGTTCTGGAGCTTTATTCTGAAGAAAAAGTATCGTTGGCGATAGCTACATCAATCTTGCATTCAGAAGACAATGAAAGTATTGTAAGAGCTTTAAAGAAAGTGACTGTGAAGTACGTTGTGTACTGGATCTTAGAGCAAGATGAAGTCGGATACAATTTCTCAAGTCGTGGAAAAAAATTGTGCAGGAAAGTAGGCCTAACACAGAAACTGAAGATTTTGAAGACAAGAACAATCACCTGTCGCATAATTTAGTCAGAAGGTTGCCAGGCTGTGAAGAATCAGAAAATGTTAAAGCAACAGAGTGGTTAAATTTAGACGAACATTTGGAAGTTACACTCTTCTATAATTGACATGAATTACGACCCAACACAGTATTAGAGTGATGAAGATGACGAGGCGTTATCTCTGATGACTCACATCGATGGCTACGCTGCGCTTGAGGCCACCATGCGCTACATGGAACAACAGCCTGAGGCGACACCAACCGACATCCTGCACTTCAGACGGTGGTGTGAAATTGATGCTCAGAATCATTGCAGCTTCACCAAACAAAAGACAATCCACCATTTTTTCACAAAGTAAATTGTTTTCAGACTGAAGTTAAAACTTTATTTTGCCAATGTTGGTCCCGTTCACCTCCAACTATCGACACTCTACTGCAGTTCAATCAACCCTGGTCTGTCAGAACTGAGAAATAATCGCTTCCAAGTATGATCACTGTTATAATGACCAGAACGACTACAATCTAAGAGAGAATCAAGTTCGTACCATTATAACTCAAATCCTCGGCCTTCATTGTCATCATTCAGACCTTAAACAATTTAATTATTTTTGTTCCACCACAATAAAAAAAGACATAATAAACTAACACTGCACAAATTAAAATTTGGCTATAATGTAGGACAAGACGTGACAGACAAAATTTGCCAACTTCTTAGGTGTAATGCTCTCAATAAAAAAGTTGATCTAAAGGTACGCCTTGAAAAACTCTTATTTTCAAGTGTTGACTTCATCCTTATTTCAGCTCTAATGATAAAATGTCTTACTATATAGTGTTAGGGCAAAATCTGTTCTTGTTTATCGAATTTGAGCAGAAAATTTGGTACAAAAAAAAATTATAAAATAAACCTTAAGGCTGCCCTATACGCGTAGATCTGTATGACACACATGTATCCACCAACAAAATAGACTACGTCCCAAAACACTCAAATATGTTGGAAACTATTACTTCCTGTAAGATGTCGGCAGCAACATTAATAGGAACTACACTATTGTAGGAAATGCTTGACAGACTTGTTTGCACATACAAGTCGGTCAACAAGTTAGAGTACTCTAAATTGTTTGTACAAACTTATAACCGGCATTTTGCATGAAACAACATGTGTTACCACTACATGCATGAAATATGTTGGCTATAATTTGTCTGCGCAAACAGTTTTCTATGTTTGGGCGCAATATCTGTGTGGCAAACTTGCATGCACAAGCATGTCACTGTGAACAATAAGGGTAAATTTCACTTGGTTTTGTGTGCTCGTAACCTAGTGTGTCGTATCCGTGGCTAGTGTGTTCTTCGTTTCCTTTTTCTAACTGATACTAAAAGTCTAGTACTTTTGATATATATTATTTGTAGTTTTTTTTAGTAATTTACATTTATTTTTACTGTCATACTATTCTTTTCATTATTCTACTAACATGTGCGATAAGCGAAATTACTCTAAAACATTTGTAAAAGAATTTATAGAACTCTATAAAACACATACCTGACTGTGGAAAGTCAAGTCGAAAGATTATAGGAATTATAAGGAACATAATATGCAATCTTAGTTAAAAAGATCAGCATTCAGAAGAGAGCTGAAAAAAGTTCTGGATTCAAAGCGCAGTGGGATTTTTGCAGCCGACCAGAATTTTAAAAGATCTACCAGTTGCAAGGAAATGCAATGTCACTAACAGCCTTTCTTCTGCACTGATAGATTTCCTCATTACAGTATCTGCCTTCGTTATAATCAATTTAACTTTACTCAGTAAAAAATTTAAATGTGTTTCGTCCAACCGTAAAAAATTTTTAAGGTCTTCTTTTGCAGAAACCCTTAATTCGTTCAACAAATTAACATACGAAAAATTGTCACGTTTATTCAACCACTCTTTACACCACTTGCCAAAACCCTTACACCACTCTTTATTTTTCTGATTTAAATTATGTATTACTACCACGGCAGCACTAACTTTTCTATGTGACATGATGAATGGTTGGCACAACACTATTTTTAGGTTTGTTTGCAATAGTTTAGGGCTGTTATTTGTATGAGCTAACATTCAGCGCTTTCAGTTTTGTGTGGACAAAAGTAACAGCTCTAAACACTATAATATGTATGCGCAAATAGAGGAAACTAGCAAGTTGTTACTAATTTGTTCGAATGTCTGGAGGCATTACATGTTGACAGAGTTGTTGCTGCAAGTCTACACTATTTAATTCTACACTCATTTTTGTTGGCATAAAATTGTCCATTTAAACAAGTTGTAGCACAAGTCCTAATGTTTGGTGTACAGCGAAATGTTGACACATACAAATTTATCATACAAATCTGCACGTCTATGGCCTGCTTTAGCAGTAAAAGTTTGACTGCCAGCAATCCTGAAAGTTATGCCTGAAAGTTCAACTGAAGTGAAATATTCAACAAATTATACATGTTGCGGGTAGGCACTAGCGGACAGAGGTGACAGCTAACTGTAATTGTCATAACTTAGTTTCCACTATAGTTATCTTGTAAAGTTAACAATACAAGTACCCGATATACCACTTGCTTTTTTTTTAAACTGTGGTACTGTACTTTCGGAAATAGTGTTTTAAATACCATTTTCAGAAATATCGTGAAAACTACATGTTATCAATTTTTTTAAATTTTTTATTCTTAAATGAAGCTCTTCCAAATAATAGTAACATGAAATATATATTTCTCGTGGTTCTCAAAACTTAGGCCCTCATAATAACAAAGGAAACATATACTATAAGTTAGCATGCAATATAAATATACCAAATTTTATTGCGATTCCTTCATCTGGTAATAGAGACAGGCAAATAAGTACTTCTATATAAGTATTTTTTGTGTGTACTGCTTAACACTAAGAATCAAAATTTAAAAACAACATTGAGAAAATTAATAAATATTTATTAACTCTAAATGACTGGTAGCACACATTTCAGCTTAGCGCTTTAAGGGTTAAGAATAAAAAGTTATATTTTAATGTATTTTTTTTTATTTATTTCTAATTTTTCCCCTTTAACCCTGCATTCATCCTGTAATCAGGAATATTTTATAATCTGGCATGCTTCGAGTGCCGAACATGTATATGTCTATAGACAGTGCACGGACTCAGTAGGTTTATACAGTAATTGAAACTCTTACCTCTGCCTGAAGAAGGTGTTTTCTTTTCTCTTTTGGCAGGCGGTGGAGTAGCTGCTGCAGCAGAACCCGTGGAGCCCCGAGTCGAACTTCTTGTTGTTCTCCGACCTTCTGGAGCGCCGTCTTCTTTATGTCCCATTCCCTGATCATTGCGAAAATAAATTATTACAACCAGAAAGTAAAAAAATGGGATGGGGGGACTCGAAATCATTATTTTAAAAGTTTAAAAAAATAATTTTATTGAAAGTTTAAAAAAAGAAAATATTACAAAAGGTGTGTAATAATTTAAGTAAAAGACAACCAGATGAAATTTTTACTATGTTATACACCTTCCAAGAAACATTGGTTATAAATTTTAACATTTAAAAAAAAGGAGTTACAGTGATTGAAAACTAGCCAGATATTAATTTAAAGTAAAAACAGTAGGTGCTTGGTGAAACTCCATAATAGGATAGAAAACAACAGTAGCCAGAAGGTATAACTGTGAAACATATGTAGCTAATTAAACAGAAGTTTATTTGTAAAGGTTTATTTTTTTATCCTATCTAAGATGTAAACAAGAAAAGCTTTTTAGGTTTTAAGGCAAAAACCAACAGGATATCACCTCAAATCAACTCCTTTTAAGTATTTCAGCTATACAAAACATCCAAGGTCTTCAACCAGATTCTAATCGGAAACCTAAAGCTTCGTAGTAAGTTGCGCTAATCCCCAACTTAGTATGCCGCCTTTAAATATAAGCACTTATTATAGTAACAATGATTTATGGATAACTAGCTAACCAAATTCTTAATACGTATGAAAACTAATGGTCAAAATTTTATTACAAAACAAAACTGGCAACTGTAAAAAATGAGTTAGTTGATTTATGATGTTTATATTATTTGCTATTAAGCTATACTATTTAAACTCTCACTATAATTGTAGTATAACTACATGTTTATACAAAAAGTTCTTTATGATGACCTCCACCGAGAATATGCGGTCTGAAGATGAAAGTATAGTGTTTTGACGCAGTAGTCTTGTACAGGGTAAGCTGAAAAAACGCATTATGCATGTCGCTTTAGTTGGTTAATACAAATTTAGCTCTTAAGTAAGTTTTTATTTCTACTTTTATTAAGATGAAACATATTTTAATGTTTTGTATTTTCTCTTCAATTTATAAAAAAAAAAAAAATGGTCTTATATAGTTATTTTACCAAAATTCTAACAACTTCGATAGACAGATTGTTTGTCTAAAAACAAAAACGTTTTTAAACTTTAAGGCCAGTTAAAAAAATACAGTTTAGAGTCCCACTATTCTGAAAATCCACCTATTCCAAACAGGTTTCAGAAAAATACCGTTTTTTAAACATAAACAGAAGAATCTTAAAAAGATGTATGTGAAAAAAAAACGTACATTTATTGTTATACAAATAAGTTAAATAGAGATGAACATAGAACCAAAGCTTGATGAAAACGTCTGAAACCAAATTGGAAAGAAAGCAGGTTTTGTTTCCATCCGTTTTGCGGGAAGCTTCCGATGAAACGGATACCGGGTCCTTCAGAAAGAAGGAAGGATTAGATACAACAGCTAGGCACTAGTAGTGTTGTGTTGCCACCTGCCAGTTGCGTTCATAAGTTTTTCTCCTCCGTTTTCGTTATCTCGAACAAATTTTATTTTTTTCTCGATCTTTTTTCAAAACGATACGGTACTAACGGACAGACTGCGGGATGACAAAATGGACAGTTCGAACAACCTATCCCTTTTACTTCTTAAAAAACGGAATCGTAAAGCAACGGAAGAAAAAAACGCATGGTGTAATCCTACACTAGAGCCGCGTCTAAGTGTGATATGAGTTCAGTTTGAGCGTTCATCTCCTCTTCGCTTTCCTCCGAGCCGATTAACGCTGTATAGAACTGACTCTAGCAGATATCCCGCACTTAACTTACGCCTTAACAAGTCAATACGTTCATATTATTCATAAAATCCGCCTTTTCCGAATTCCCGCCAAACTGAACAGTGTTTGTTCCCAATTATTTCGGAATAGCGGGATTCTACTGTAAGAGAAAATAGAGATAAGACGACTTACTTTTAAAATTGCTTCTCCTTCTTGTGCTGTCCTCGTTAGCATTGAAAGTCTTTTGCTTGCTGACCTCCTTCCTCGCCCGGAAGGCTTTTCTTCAGTTTGTTCCTGTAAACATTCAAGTTTGAAACATTAAAACACAAAATTAAACAAGCCTACAAACCTTTAGCCCCTACAACCAGTTGCTCCACCAGTGACTCTGTTGGCGACGCGTTTCCAAAGGGCAACCGCTGGCGCAGCAAATCACTCTTTGTTTGGCACTACGTTAGTTCAATAGTTCTCGCCAGCCGAGCAGTTAGTTTTCTGTTTTCACATAGGCTATTATATATATGATACTAGTAAGCCCCCGTGAAAGATTACAGGCACATTAATTAGATACACATCAGAAATTATACATCTTTTACAAAAATACAATAAAATCTAAAATGGAACAATTCAATAACGCAATGCACAATCTCCTCCACAGTATAGAAAGCATTCATTTTCAGCCACTGCTTTAATTTGTTTTTAATAACATTGACTTTAACATTGTTTCTTTAAACTCTTTGGGGAGTTTGTTCATGAAACGGACACCAGTCTCAGATGGTAGCTTGTCAAAAGCTTTTAATCTGTGCTATTTGCCATGGAAGTC
Organism: Philaenus spumarius; assembly: GCA_018207615.1. NCBI lineage: Eukaryota > Metazoa > Arthropoda > Insecta > Hemiptera > Aphrophoridae > Philaenus > Philaenus spumarius. The sequence continues at coordinate 95,835 of JAGFPH010003342.1, read as the reverse complement.
ATCTTTAATTCGCGTAATGTATGTATGTACATCAACGTTTCAAGTAACCCAACTCTTATAGGCTTCTTGTAATGTAAAATTACTTCAAAAATGTGCATAGTACAAGGAAAGGTCAAAATACTTAGATTTTTAAATGCTTCTCTACAAGAATCACGATAACCCAGACGAACCATAATTCTTACTGCTTGCTTTTGTAGCCTAAAGACCCTTTGGCTCATTTGTTTTGTTGTTGAATCACCCCGTAGACCAATTCCATAATTTAGGTGAGAAGAAAATAGACCGAAGTACGCTAATTTTAGAATGTGTCCTGAACAGAACCGCGCCAGTGACCTGAGCAGAAAAACCACTGAACTCAGTGACAATGCACCGCTAAAACTCTCCGCCACCCGATGTAGTCGAGGGGTACGGCAGAAGCAAGTCAGCAGCCAATATGTGGCGATGCCACCGGCTGCCTTAATCTAATAGACTCCATAACACTCAATGCCCTATGACGAGCAGCGCCACCGGTGTTGTGGCTGGCTGTGCCTCCATTTTATTTGTGTTTTGATTTATAACCAATACAAAGACAAGATTAGCAGTAAAACAAAATAGTATACGTCTCATTTAAATTTTTTTCTTAAAAACACTTTATATGAAAAAACTGATTATAATGAGGCCAACTTTACTTTTATTTTTGCAGTTAAAAATTTTACACTTAATTTAAAAAACTATAAAATATTTTCATATAATTAAAAAATTAGTAATAAAATATTAAGCTTTTTTTAATACCAACACTCCAACTGATTAAAATAATAAATAGGCCCTCTGGTATAAATAGGCCTACAATTTAAAATATTAGAATCAAATTTAAGGGTTGGCTCTAGTAAAACAAAAAGCAACCTGCGACTCCCTATAGCAGCGGTAGGTTACGCGGACATTGCTCATCCTAAATCCATTTAAAACCCACAATTATTCAAATAGCGTTTTTTAAAAAAAATACCAAACTCTTGGGGACAAAATTCTTCATCTGAATGGCTTTATAATTTTTCGCTATAATTAATAGTTACAACGTAAAAAATATTTAAAATCACCCTATAGCGGCGGTAGGTTACACGGACATTGCTCAGTCTAAATCCATTTAAAACCAGCAATTGTTCAAATAGCGTTTTAAAAAAAATACCAAAATCTTGGGGACGAAATTCTTCAGGCGAATGGCTTGGTAGTTTTTCGCTATAATTAGTAGTGACAACATAAAAAAATATTAAAAATCAATGTTTTAAATTGTTAATAAATATTAAACAAAATATTTTTCTTAATTTTTAAAAAGCCATTTGCATGCATATTGACCACAGCTTTAAAATGACATATCGTTTATAATTTTCCAATCAAAAATAAAGGAAAAATTTGGATTTTAATTTAACATTGGTCTTATGGAGTGTCAGCCAACATGGTCGACAGCTAGAGCCGACCCTTAACTTGACCATGTAGGCCTACCAGTTTAATCACATGTGGTTTAACTAAAAATGCAATATAATATTGCTTCTACTTTACTATATCAAATTTGACCTTGAGTTGTAAATCATTATTTACAATCAGTATACTTTCTATAAACTCACCATAAGAATATGCAATTATAGCCTAATTATTTGTTATCTATGACCCTCTTTTATCAGTAACCCCAACAATTAAAAACAAATATTGCTTCCTTAGAGTCTAGGCCTAAGAATAGGTTATGTTTTTTTTTAACTACTACGGAAAATCTTTGTTAATAAAAACCCTACAGTAATTGTACAGATGAGGGTGGCCATCAATATTTAAAGAATGCAACAAAACTTCATATTTTCCTTGAAATGTAATAAAATTATAGGCCTACTCTCGACCGATTGTCGAAAATCAAATAAGAACAATTAGCCTAAATACAAGTGGAGATAAACAAAAGTTCACTAGGATAACTCACACCCTGAACATTCAGCCATCTTGGTAATCTGACAGATATGATAGAATTGACAGATTTCTAACAAGAATTATCTATCTTAATAGGTATTCATTTCATTAAAACGTATAAAAACCTAACCTAATTTAAAATCTGATTTTC
>JAGFPH010003342.1:78523-93661 GCA_018207615.1 Philaenus spumarius | reverse complement strand
TCTTTCTTGCTCCAACTTGCTGTAACACAAACTGTTGTTGCAGTTTTGTTAAAAGTCTAAAAAGTAGTAAAAAAAAGGACTAGTATAAAAATGCTATGAAACATGGTCCTTTTTTTTTTTTAAAGAAACGATTCTAAAATTTTAGATGATAATCTTTATTTTTTATTCAAGTGAATCGAATTTAATCTGATAAAACTTGAATTTTAAGATTGAGTGAGACTGCTTGATTTTAAATAAAATTTAGTGCGAGCTAAGTTTTGAACACAGGGAAACTAAACATTGAAAAGTGAACTTGTTATAGTTTCTCTCGTTATTTAGCACTATAATCTAACCTAAAATTAATATATGTTATAAACACTAAAAACTTGAGATTATAAAAAATTTATTGTAATTGAACAAATAAAATTACATATTTGAATTAAATCAACTTTTACATAGCAGAGAAAAATCTTATGTACTTAGATAACCTATTGTGATGCTGAAAAGTATTACTAAGATAAAGATTGTAAAGTAACTTACTCCAAGAGGAGGGAGTCGTCTACTTCCTGCAGCACGCTTGTCAATAGACTCAAAACTTGTTACACTTTCCTTATTCCAGATAGACATCTATGTAGAATATCTTTATTCGTTTGTACAGTATTCTCTCGACAATACAGAACAATTTGGCAGCTGGCCAAGCGAAAATAGTTTGATTAGAGTTCAATATTTTCTTTTCAATTGTCAACCTTTACAGAGAGTAGCCTACAGTAGAACCTCGTTTTATCGCATCAACTAGGACCAGAACCAGTTTGGGTTAACCAGAGAATGTGGAAAAATAAAATATGCACTTTATGTATTGTACTGTAATCCAAATATTAAAATTAAAGGGGCCGACTAAACGGAGTTCTAACGTATTTGAAAAATACTGCATGCTTATTAATTAAAAGATTCTTATTTTAACTCTGTTTTTATAATTTATAATCTAGTGATGCGAAAATACAAAAAGTTTTAAATGTTCAATGACAAAATAATTATATAGTTTCTGATAAAAGTAATTTTAAATACAATTATTATTTTATGTAATGCAAAGCGTTATAAAAATAAAATGGTTTTTATGTTAATTGCCATTATAGTATAACCTTGATTATCCAAGGTAATTGGGACCAAGCAGATCTCGGATAATAGGGTAGGCCATGAGAAAACCACGGAGGTGTGAGTTCCTGTGTCATTTACATCGATATAGGCTGATTTGAAGTCCAAAATCTATATTATATGGCTTTAAGTAATATAGTTTTAAATAAACAAAGACGGTTTGGTAATGTACACAAATGAAATAAACGGTATCAGTTAACTGACACAAACTTTCTCCCAACTTACTGTAGTCAAAATAATATTGTTTTTAATCATTTTATTTATTACTTTTTAGAACAAAACAAAAAAATAATATTCTACCTACGTCAATTGTATAAAAAAATTATTGTCCTAGGCGGGATTCGATCGCGCGACCTTTGAATTACTGACCGTGCTCGCTACCGTTGTGTTACCCCGTGCGGCCGTCGCAGTGATGCTAGATTGACAACATAAACTTGTTTATTTTTTAACATTTCCCCATAATTATGAAACGCCGAAGTTTTGATAAAAGCGGGTGGTGTCATTTTGTTTGGCATCTTAAGCACTATAAATACTGAAAATTTGATCAAAATCGTTAGAGCCGTTTTTGAGAAATTTGCATTTTTGTCGTTTTTTATTGGTTTTTAGGGGTAAATTACCCTTAAAAATTAAAAATTCCAAAAAATGAAAAAAACGCCTGGAGATATTAGGGTTTAGTACCTACATACCAAATTTCATGAAAATCGGACCAATAGTGTCCCCTCTGGTCGTGTATACATACTGACACACTGACAGACAGACACCACGTTAAAAACACTTTTTTGGGTTCAGGGAGCACCAAAACAAAAAATTCCACTAAAAATATTTTTGGGTTCAGGGAGCACCAACACAGATAATTCAACTGAAAATTCAAATTCGAACATTTTTACGAAAACAATACTTTCTCCATATACTACGTATAGGGTGGAGAAAGTAAAAAATTGGATACGTAAGCTACTATAATAAAAACCAGAAAAATAATGCCTCTGAAGTGTTTTCATGCTACCTTTTTTTCATTGATTGTCTCGCCTCTTCTTTTTTTTAATACTGTTGTAATATCCACTTTTCAATTTCGTCTAGAATCCCCGACAATCACCAATTGCCACTTTTCTTATTGAATCACCTCTTTCTAATCGTTTAATTGCTTCCCATTTTTTTTATTTAAAGATAAAACAACACGCTTTTGCTTTCCACTCATAATGACACTCTCATTCATAAAGTTTAACACAGACTAAGAACAAAATACAGTAGCATTGGGAAGAAACAACTCATGAGAATGGATGGGCTATGTCACAAGGATGGGAGGGTATTACAGGTCCATTCTTCATTCGCTATACTTCATTTATTTATTAAATATTAGGCATCGGTCGATTCTCAAATTTATCAATTCCGATACCGATTCCAAGAAATCGATTCTCGATTCCGATTCCATCAATTCGAATTACCATAATTGTAAAGGAAAGTAAACATTGTTATTTAATTTTAACTGCATGGTTTTTTTACTTTAAGGCTAAACATCCCACGATTAGTTCCAAATTCTGCCACCACGGCGCAGCACCAAAATGGAGCCATTTTGTATTGGTGTTTATTGGTGAAATTTTCGTCCGATGTTCATTTGCAAAACTGATTTGTGAACGGAATAAGATTAGAATTCACGCCAATGAAGCAACATTTTTGTTAAAATGCTGGTTTAAAAAATAATAATAAAATAATAGTGTTACAAAACGAAAAATGCAAATCGCAGGTAGTCATTTTGAAGACAATAATTTTTAATTAATTTAACACTTTTAATTTTTAAAATCGCCTGGCTGGTTTAGTCGGTATCGTTGTTTATACATTTACAGTAATGAGAACAAACGCGAGAGTGACACGAAGCAGGTGCAGTGCCGCTGTGACTCACTCGCGCCACCTATCCCCCCACCACGCGTCTCGGATGTTGCTTGTATACAGTTGGATGACGGTTGTGAAGGAGTGTAACGGGTGTTACTGAAAATGGATAGTGAATTTGAACTTCATGTAAATGTTCTTAAAACTCTGTGAATTTTAAAACTGTAAAATTTTGAAAAAAATATGAGTTATTCCACAGTAAATGTATGTAATGGAACTGTAATTCAAATTGATTTTGGCATTCAATTTTTTTAAACATAAAATTAAATCTTGTGTAACGGGTGTTACATTAAAATGTAACGGGTGTTACGCTGTTGCTAAAATTAAGATTTTTAACATATATTATATAATAATAAGGTGTCAAGTGACAACAAGAAGTATAATTGAGGTTTCTTTGATCACTATAAGAAATAAAAACTTATATTTCATAAAAAAAACTTATATTTAACAAATATATACTTAATAGGCCTACATTACATGGATATAGTTCAGTACTTTTTATACCATGCCTTAGGGCCTATTATGAATTAGACTTACTAAAGATCAGTCTTATATATGCCCCTATCAAGAATTAATAGAATAGGCCTAAAACTTTAAATAAAAACAAAATAATTGCTAAATCAAATTCTAGAATTAACAATTTGGAACTTCATAAGCTCGTTCATTTTTAAAAAATATCAACTGCTAGTGGAAACTCGTAAAGAATTAATTGTAAAATTTCCTTTGGGCTACTGTAGGTTGTTGTAATTTGCCAAAAAATATTCTTAAATTTGTCATCTCTCAGAATATGATATTTAATATCCCAGCGAAATCTGAGATATTGATGATAATTGTGCTTCTTATTTTTCTCCCTACATTTTTTTACTCTGCCTAGGATCTTTTCAAGTTGTTCTTGTTTTATTGTTCTCTTCTCTTCTTTTTTTATCTCACTCTCTGGCTTTTTGCAAATGCTGCTGACACTTTACAACGTCACTCATCATTTTATCGTGAGAAAAAAATTATGAGGTGTAATAGTAATAGAATTAAAACTTTAAAGATAAATAAAATCATTTGATACGCCTAACATTCATTGCCCAGTAAATATGTTAAAAGATTGATTCTGGAATTACAAATAGGAAATTCGCAGTATGAAATTTGAAGGTGTTATCGTGTTTAATTTTATTTAAAATAACATATTATTCTTAACTTTTTAAGTGTTGCTACCAAAATTAATAAACTCTCAATAGGGCTATGTATTTAAATTCTATTTAAAATGAATATAAATATAGCCTACTAAACACTGAATGGTTGTGAGTTGTGTTGAATTGTAACACCCGTTACATTAAATTATGTAACACCCGTTACGCGAATTACTCATTAAATTATAAAACTAAAATTAAAATAATAATACCAAAACATTAGGGAAACAAAACCTCTTACTTTTACAGTAAAAGTATTTTCCTAAGGTGTTTGTTCATTTTGTAATACTAACTTTTGTAAACAAAATGTATTGGGTGTCACATCACGTATTACTTATAAGTTTAAAGGCAAATTACAAATGAAAAGACAATATATTATCTTAAACTATGGCATTAATAGTTAGAGAAGTTTTTCAGCTATCTTCTGTAGCAACTTCAATCACTAGATCAGCTGTTTCATATTTATTGCAGTGCTGCTAAGTTCACAGAAAAAACATTTCCGGAGGATAGCTGTTCATACTCACAGAATAAAGAACTTAAACTAATTACAAATATCAAAATTTGCTAAAAATGTTAAACATATTATTAAAGTAGAACTTTTCACCTTGATATGCAACATAAATATTGAATTATATTATATTTTATTTTTTACACCTCAGGCTTACTTTAAATAAATGGTATTTTGCACTATTCATTTTTTATTTATTTCTCGTTTTCATGTATTAAAATATAAGTTTTATTTGAAACAAATAACTAACGTTATAGGGTAATATTATTCATACCCTGGTGTTATTGAATAATGTATGGCCAAAGAACCTGTATATAGGCCTACTTTCATAAATCCTTTAATTTGAACTACTGTATATTTTTTTATATTTATTCTAGATGTCTCTTTTCGACTTACAGAAAATACTTTTTAACAGATAACAAACACCTGTCGTAATCAGTAGTCTAGTCTAGTAAGTGTGTTCGGCCAGAGTATGAATGCGAGTAGTGAGTGAGTTGACGAACGCTGCAGTTGCAGGGCCGGGCAGAGCGGCTGGCTGGGTTGTGCTGGGGGGGGGGTGCGCTACGCTGCGGGGGGAGGGGACCGGAGTGTGAGAGAAATAATGATAATATCGTTAAAAAACGATTCCGATACGACCATTTGACCGAGTTAATATCTGAAAACGGCAAAATTCTTTTAAAATTTGTATTTACAAAATGACTACCTGCGATTTAAACAAAATATTACAGCAAAAAAAAATCTGTATAAAACTTTTTTATAAATAAATTTTTAAAAAATCATCACAATAGCGTGAATTTTTTATTCATATCATTTACAAAATAACTTACAAAACAAAAATCGGATAATAATTACGGAAATTATTCGTAGTACAAATTTGCCGCAGAGGTGCTGCCATCTATCGGGCCAAAAACACAACTTTTTCAGGGATGTTTAGCCTTAATGTTGTTTGTTAATATTGTTATCGAACTAAGAGGAACTTACATAAAACTGCAGATTTAGATTTATTATAAAATGTCGGTATCGACCCATCCCTAGTTTACAAACATACAAAGTAATCGCTACTAACGGCTAGAAGTAACGGTACGACTACTTCGGCTACTCTATTACTTTGGTGCATTGTAAATTCTCCGAATACTTCGTATTGGAATGAAATGGGATGTAACGACTAATATAACGAGGAAATATAAACCGGGGCTGCGGCAATCGGCGTACCGAACGTATTTGCAGAGATTGGTGGTGGCCAAGCTCGGAATCGACTCGATGCCGATTCCAGTGCCGAGAATCGGAATCGACTTTTGGAATCGAGAATCGACACATCCCTATTTTATATATATATATATATACATATTCATTAACCTCACCAGCTGCGAGGTTGAAGTATGTAACACAATATACAACTCAAAACAATAAAAGGTCATGTTTATACAAATTCTTAAAATTAACATTTCATTAATAGTTTTATGAACAATTATAATTTTACATCCACAGGTTTAAATTAATTAACTTTTAGACACAACTTAAGTGACTCACCTACACATCAAAAACTCAGATACAGAGTAGAACCCCTCACAAATAAGGTACTCCTGCAATTTTTGCTTAATGTGGTCAGGCATATTTTTAACAATATTCCAGCATTCGATAAAGGATCCATCGCAGCCACCCTAAGATGTCACATGAAAGTCATCTCTTGCTCTAGTATTGTAACCATGGATTTTTCCATTTTTCTGAGAAACAAAACTTTCTGAAAAAATCAATATACAGTTTCCAGCAAATAAATCGAAGGGAAAGTAAGTATTTGATTAATTCTAAAAAATTCCCTATATGAACTAGTTCTTTTCAAATTAACCCTAGAACTGGCATGGTTAAAGCTAAAATTGGCCAGCCCGTTTTTACCGTTTTGCAAGCATATTTTTAAAAATTCGCCAAAAATAGTAAATGAACCCCAATCCAAAAGTGTTCAATAGCTTTTTTGTAAAAGAAACTTCAAAGAATTCAAATATGTCACTAAAAATTAGTTTATTTTGAAATTGTACAAGTTATTAGCTCAAGAAACAAAAAACAGGGTTCGTACGGTCTTTGAATGTCCTTGAATTTTGTCATGCGGTCTTGAAGGCCTGGAAAAGTACTTAAATTTCAGATTAGGTCCTTGAATTAAAGAATAGGTCCTTGAAAAGTTTTTTCTTCATATCAGATGACGTTTTCGCAACATCGCAACTGACTGTTTTCAGTCGTTCGTCTGTCTACCGTTGTCATAGAGTGGTTCTATTCCTTTATTCCTATTCTTATTCTAGTGATAGGCTGAACGATTCTTGTTGGTGATTCAATTCACTTCTTTCGAACGATCCATTTCCGTTGAAACACAATATTCCGATCAGTCAACAATTCAACCAACTTAACGGATTCAATGATTCATAATATGCCTCGAGAAAGAACTGTGTCTGTTGGCATGATGCAGCATTTCGATTCACAAAACGAATCGGTGTATGATTCGCTTTGTGAATCGAAACTAGCCGTAAGTCATGATTCATCAGCCGACTTGTTCAATTTAAACGATTCGTTCGCGATCGCTGATCGCTAGTGCATTCTACCACGCCGCCATTTACTTTACTTTGCGAGTGTGTATGTGTACTGTAATTAATTCATTGATTCGGTAAAGTTGTCGGTTGTCTACAGTATATTTTAAGGTTTTGATAGTGAAGTAAATTGTGAATCAATGTGTATTGTGTTAATTAACCATGCCAGGAAATTGTTGTTTTAATCCACTTTGGATTAAAAATCATGCATTCAGTGATTGGTTGGCGGAAGTGGAAAATGATAAAACAAAAGCGAAATGCAGACTTTGTGTTACGGTATTTGACATTACGAAAATGGGTGTATCGCCCATACACAGTCACATGAAGGGGAAAAAACACACAAATTTAATGGATTTAAAGAAAAAATCTTTGGGTATTAAGGCATTTATTGCTAGGCCTAATGTACAATTTAACCCTGTAAGTAAGCCTACCTTAGATGATATTAATAGGCCTAGTAGCCTACTTCCTCATTGTCAATATCTAGGCCTAAGTCTAGTAGTTGTACATGTTCTACAGAAGTTGATGTAAGCCAGGCCCAAAATAAGCCTATCTCAGATAAGTGTACTTGTAGTATCAAAAGTACAGGCCTAAATGATTTTTTAATTAAACATGACACCTTAAAAGCAGAAATTTTATGGGCACTCAAAGTATGTACTAGTCATTATTCATACAAATCATGTTCTAATGCAAGTGCTATTTTTAGACAAATGTTTCCTGACAGTAGTATAGCCCAAAATTTCACTCTTAGTGAAACCAAATGTGCATACCTAACCTGTTTTGGGCTTTCACCTTATTTTCTATCTTTGTTGTTTCATAAACTGAATGAAAAAATGTATGCACTTGGTAAGTACAGATAACTTTAACTATAAATTCTGTTCAATAATATAATTAGCTGTCAAACATTTGTTATTTCCCCTTTAATTACTACCCCTGCTAAAGTCGAATATTACTGAAAGGTCTAAAATGTTTATTAATTGGCTGTAGGCCTATAGTTGCCCCTCTGTAATTCCCAATGTTGTCTTAAAACACTGAGTCACATTAAACAACACAACACAAAATAATTAAATAATTAACACGATATAATTTCATATGTTGATTAAAATTGTTGTCACGTGTCATCATTGGCCAAGGCATACGTCACGTCACGTAGCTAATATTTGGTAATCTTGTAGATGTAAATAAACTTTTTTCTTTTAAAGTCAAAATTAACTGTACTAGGCCTAACTCTTTATCGAATTAGCTTATTTTTGAAAGGGATAAATGCAATAAAAGTAACATATAAAATTTTAATAGGCCACTTATCGAAAAATCTAGGGTCTTGAAAAAGTAGAATGAATCTGGAAAAGTCCTTAATTTTTTTTTAGTTATTGCTGTAAGAACCCTGAAAAAATGTTTAGTAACGAAAAGAAAAAGTTCAACTTTAGGTCTTCATAACAAGTAGTAAACATTTTTTTCGTAAGCGTAAAAAAGTTTTGTAATTTAGTTCTAAATAGTACTGTATAAAAACATTTATCAATTTCAAATTTTTTATTTTGAAAAAAAAACAGTTTTTATGTTCCAAGTACACGTCTGGTAACAAACCTAGGCCTAGATTGTAACGTCATTTACTAATATATGCTTTGCCCAAAAATGAAATATTATTATAACAAAGTGTAGAGGATAAATCAAAGACATGAACATCTGTCTTTCCTTAGTTCACAAAAGTGTGTGAGTTATATTTATTTGAGGGTTATATTTATTTGAATAACAAAATGACATCAATCTAATGAAAAGTCGCCAGTCTACAGCTGCGTAAGAGAAAGGGACATTTGAATATCGTCGGAACCCAAGCGCTAGACTTTCTCACTAGAACGTAATAATTATGTACATTTCAGTTGTCGTCTAGACAGACAAAAAATCGGTTATTTCTGGATTATTTCCCACAGTTACAAAATTCAGACTTTGCTGTACAAAATGGTGTAAAGAAATCTGTCAAACCATTTGATATGATAGGCGTAAAATCACTTTGACAAATGGGCTGTTTCATTGGTTGGAAAACTGTCCAATCGCAAGGGTTTACAGTAATTCTTGGAAAAAATACTATTTTTATAGTGACATCTGATTGGAAGGCACCAACAGAAAGATAAAATCTTGACGAATCCAATGGTATCGTTATAATAGCCAAAGAAATATTTGTGTAGATGGTCTTGAACGTTGAAGAAGTGGGAAATAACAGTACCATTGTATGCAGATTCGCGCACGGAAACAGCTGTAGACCGATGTGCATATTTTAAAACGATGATTACATATGTAAATATACGTTTTACAAAAAAGTTTTAAATACAAAAATTAAAGTTTAATTCATTTTCTTTCCAACGGTGCCGGTTTTATTACGATTGGATAATTCTAAGTGAATTAATTAATCTAAAATGCAAATTCTCGCTAATTGTCGAAATAGCTGCATTTTGCGCCTGAGAGAACGTCACTTTGGGCAGTCTGCCATTGGGTTTGTGGTTTAAATTAAATTTTAATGCCAGTAATGCATAAAATTAGTGTAGATCGTATTATAACATCATTTACTTTCTAGTCTTAAATATGTTTTAACGCCGTTAATTTATTAAAGTATTAAAAAATTCAAGTTAGCAAATTGTATTTGAAATTTATTTAATAACGAGATTTTCTAAGAATATCGGAACAAAGTATTTTCTTCAGAAACAGGCATAATCATATATTCTTTGAGATAACCCTTTGATTGTAAATGTATCTCAACAAAAATATAAACTGCTTTTGTACTTAAAACAATATTTAATTTGAAACTCTTAATTAGGAGGAGCCAGCAAAGCCTTCGACAGAAGCTAAACCTAGCGAAGCTGAAGCAGTCAAAGGCGACAAAGAGAAACCTGCCGAACCTACTGAAACAGAAAAACCAGAGCCTGTCGAGGCGGACACGAGAGAAGGTCCACCGCCACCTCAAGCAGCTGCAGCTGAATAGGACTCGACTGACTCTTAAACTTTTGTAATGTGAGTCATTACTTCAATCAATGTTGTATATTATTTTAATTCAATCAGTTTAATCACAAGAAATATTTTATCAAAATGAAATTAAATAATAAAATGGATTTAGTCTAAATTGGCTTCAAAATAATTGATCTGTGTTCTTTTACCTTTTTTCATCTAAATGGATGGGTCTGTTTGGCTACGGTGAAAATTTAAATTCTTTATGACAAAATTATAAGTAAAAATTTAACATTTTAAATTTAGTACAATCTTTAAAAATATCTATAATTATTTTCAAATGTTGTTCATATCACGGTCGAGATAGGGATATGTCTTACTTATGAGAGTCTGTAGTTACTAGTTGTTGGGGCATCCACTATTATGCCGCCAAGAGAAGTTATATAGATTGCAACAGATGGGGAAGAAAGTTGGTACCAGGCTTAAAATCGTTACATTTATAATAAAGAAAATGTTAAGACTAATAAATAATACTGTGGTACATATTAAAAGTTGGTAATCCATATAAACATATTATTATAAGAAATCCATTGTTATACGAATCATTTTGTCATTTTCAGCTTCGCTAGAATCTCATATGGAAGGGCGACATTCAAACTTAAAACTAGTTTAAAAAAATTAAAGCGGTGGTTTTATATATATTTTGTGAGGTAAAGTTTCTCAAAAATCAAAATTTTCTTCTAATATTGATCCGTAAGTGTGTTGGCAATATAAAAGAAATGAGAAACTAAGATTTATTTTTAGTACAATTTTACGGTGAAAAGGTAAAATTTCATTTCGATTTTCTCAAAATGGTGGGAAATACCTAAGATACCAACAAGCTTTAGGTAAGCACCAGTATTTTGCTTTCTTTAATTACTACAGTTCAAGCATCTTAATAACCTGGTAAGGTCTGGATCGCACAAAATTACTGGGCCTGCCTTTCTTTTTCTTAACATAGAATATCTAATTAATATAGAGAAGATTCTGCACGGTGTTTGGAAAATTAACCTCCAAGCCATTATATTAAATGATCATTAACATTAATCTAATCATTGAACTCCTTGGTCTCGGGATACTTTTAGAAGGCACTTTTGACCAAAATTGATGGAAGGCGGCAAATATGAAACATGAAAAATCAAGTTTACTTACTTTCCATAGTGTATTCATTATAAAAATACTGAATTTATGAAAATTGTATTTTAGTAAACACTTTTTCAAATAATTTATAAATAATAATAAATAAACTATAATTAATAATTATAATTAAATTATAATGTGTGCTTAGTTCTTATTTTACTTTTGACATTGCAAGTTGTTTTGTAAGATTCAAACCGTTGTAATTCTATTTAGTTTACATTAATAATTTCCAATTGTTTAAACTTTGATCTGATAAGTATTTAAGGCAATGTTTGTTTTATAATATTTTAACTATTATTACTTGATTTGTTTAAAATCCAATTAAAAAAATAATAAACTAGGACAACTTAGTGTAAAAAACTAATGTTATATGTATTTAAATGATTTCAATAAAGTTTAGAATTAGTCTATAACATTAAATATTGTTATTTTGATCTACCCACTATCCTCAGCATTTTGTGCATATATGTGTAGTGAACTTCTTGAGAAGATACGTTTGTGTAGAAGGAAGATAGAGATTAGTCCGATGTACAGGGTGGTAGATGCATTTTGGCGAGAGTAGAATGAATTCGAATTTATCATGATCTATACATTTTGATGACTTTGGCAAACCAAACCGTATATCAGTACACAGTATCTTTCTGTTGATTAATTTAAAGGCTTAGGTATACACTTAAGTACATACACTAAATGATTTTGAAAAACAAATTAATGATTAAATTACAGTAGAGCCGCGGTGGACCGAGGGTACTTCAGATAAGCAAAAACTTGGATAACACGGAATATGCCAAAAATCGAGAGAGAAACGTACGGTAAACTTGTGAAATCAATGAAAACTTGGTCAAAGATGTGAAAAAAGGAATCTACTGTATTATCAAATGAAAAACTAACGTCAAATGAAAATAAAATGCAATTATGCAAATAGATAAAAAGACATACATAGGCTACCTGTTCCAGTAAAAAAATATTTTTTGAAGAAGTCCAGAAGTGTTTTCTGTTTAGCGGAACTCGCTCGCTTGAAAACTAAACAAACAATGCAGTATGAGTATGACAAACGCGACGTTTTAAGAGCGATTGTTTACTTGATACTGAATCAAATTACTGTATTCACAAAAACTAAAGGAGAGTGAGTAGGACAGAAGCAGGTGCAAGATAAGGAATGATGACAACACCATCGCGTAAACAATAATCACAGACGCCTGTCTACTCTTACTACGCTACTAAGTGTATCCGACTACCTGATTAGTATTATTGTTTATCACTACATTTGTTATTATTATTTCTGCTAAGGTGCTTGAAACATTTGTCTTCTTGCTTATCCGCCTTTCTTAGCTTTGTCATATTTTCGCTTTGAGACAAAGCTAAGAAAGGCGGATAAAGCAAGAAAATAAGACGCTTAGAAGCGAAAATAAGACAAAGCTAAGAAAGGCGGATAAAGCAAGAAAATAAGACGTTTAGAAGCGAAAATAAGACAAAGCTAAGAAAGGCGGATAAGCAAGAAGACAAATTATTGTTTATTCTAGTAGTTTGTTTGATTGTTTATTTAGTTCACTACTTAGGCCTAAAAATAATTTAATTATGTTTTTTTTTTTTTTTTAAATCTATTATTCTCTTGAATAAACAGTACAACTTGTACCGGTCAAAATACCTTAAAACATAAACAATCCTAATCCTATTGATGATTTTCAAAACATTGGAATTGCTGTATTGTACAGTATTTAATAAGGATTAAAAACTGTGCGTTTTATTTACCAGAAATATTTTTGACAAAACATTATGTGACTAATATAAGTACAGTACAGTAGATTTGCCGCTAAATGCGAATTTCACTTTGCGCGGTTACTTTAACGCATGCGTCTAGCGCAAACCGAACTTTTTTGTTTTTACTACCTCGGTTTACCCGGTACTTGGTTAGTCAGGGCTCGGATAACCGCGGCTAAGTGTGGAATTGTGACAAACATCTTAGTCGCTTGTTACTCAATTTGCTATTTCACAAGTTTTGTTTCAAATTTGTTTTTTCTCTTCTCTTCTGAAGGAATTAAATGTTTCTTTCAAAACAACGTCTACTCTAAATTTTAAGGAAAGTAACAAAAGAATAACATTTTGTTTGTTAACGCTGAATATTGTATAATTAAAGAGCTGAAATGTCAAATGAATCAATATACTCACACAAAGTCTAAGAACATGTGTGTACTGTAATGTTTGTGACCGAGGAAGTCTATCTTTCAAAATCAGTCCATAACTAGTGGAGTTGCGGACTAAATTTAACAAAAGTATAAACTGACCAAGTGTTTAATAGGGGTTTGTCCAAAATTAATAACTATTGACCTGGACTTCAGGTGGAAATAAGAAATTTTATTTATTGTTATGACAACAACCATAAATAATTATACTTTTATAGTAAAAAGTAATTCTGTTTAAAAAGTGAACTTGCTGCAGTACATCGGAATAAATTGCAATTAATAGGTGCTTTATAAAGGTATTACATGTTAATAATTGTATTTATTTATATTTTAAACAGTTTTTGAGCGCAAAAGTACATTTGGAAGATAAAATTATTTACTTTAAAAAAAAATATAGGAAAATATAGTGAAGTTGGGAGTCTAATTTTAAATGTATGGTATGGCTTTTTGTGCTAATAACAAAAACTAGCCAGCCAAAGTTTTAAGGAATAAGAGAGGCAATTAACTATTGAAAAATAATTTTCTGAAGAAGATAGATAGATATAGCCTTTATTTCTGGGCGAAGTTAGGACCAACAGGTCCTCTCTTCCACTTAACCCATGTACATTCGGTAAACAAAAACAAGAACAATAAAACTTAAGCCTAAAACAAAACAAATAATATTGATTTAACTAAAGACAAAAGAACTTTGCATCAAACAAAAATACATACTAATTTGGATAATAATATTAAAAATAAGAAATAAAATCCTTAACTAATAAAGATTACTAAAAATATAACCTAATTATAAACATTTAAATATATACATATATAACAACATATAAGAATTTAAATATATTTATTAACAAGAAAATACATTCACACTCACATTCATACATATCATACAATTTAAATAAACAAATTCCTTTCCTACACACCCCGAGCGAAGATCAGTCCACGTCCAAACCATTTAAGAAATGCAGTTTTAGTGATTTTGAAAATTGAGCACGGCTATGTATGGTTTTAAGGGGATCTGGTAACGAATTCCACAAGCGACATGCCGTTTCGGTAAAAGATTTATTATACATTACAGTTCTGTGCTTGGGAATTATTAGCATTGTCGACCCCTTTCTTGTACTTTTTGTACTTATATCTGAGGCAAATACAAACTTATTTGCCAAGTAAGTCGGCACTCTAGTCTGTAGGACAGCATGCAATGTAGTTAAAATATGAAAAGATCTAAATTCATCAAGTTTTAAAAGATGTAATTGTTTATAATATGGACTGACATGATCATCACGTTTTAGATCAAAAATAAATCGTATACAATAATTTTGAGCGCGTTGGAGTTTATTAGCCAATTCCACAGTCATGTCACTTACTACAGTGTCACAGTAGGCAAAGTAAGGCAAAATTAATGATTTAACTAAGAGTATTCTAATATGTAATGGCAAAAAGTCTTTCATTTTTTTTAAAGAATGAATACCTGCAAACACTTTATTGCACGTCTCAGTTACATAATCGGTCCAGTTTAGTCTGTCGTTGATTGTCAGTCCCAGATTTCTAACACTCTTACGATATTCTAATAT